>MU225822.1:175749-199303 GCA_018584345.1 Thuja plicata | reverse complement strand
ATCTATCCACGCAAGTCTTCATGTCATCATATGGATAAGTACATATAGAAGTACTGCTGTGTATTATATGTTGTCATCAATGACAAACATACAATCAATCAACTGTTCAGAATCAAATCTCCAACACATGCAAGATAGACTTTCAATTCAACTGAGAAATAGCGCAAGTGGACTAGCCAGAACAATAGAGTCTAACTAACAAGCAAAAATGGTATCTAAAACTAACAATTTTTTGATTCTGACACACGTGCAAGTACTGTCTATCCTAGATGCAACTTACAAGATGTGATCATAGATTTCTTGTATGTGAGTCTGTTCTTCCTAAATGCGATCTTTTTTCCTAGATGGGATCTAGGATTGACCACATGTGAATATGTTTATAGGATATGATTCTATTTTGACCAAATGTGATCCAGGATCCCTAAATGCAACCTTCTGATGGAATTTTGAAAATTTTCCACTTTGTTTTGAAAGACATGAAAATTTGTTTGATACCAGTGTCTATCTAACAAATTGTAGAGTGTTTGAAGTAATTGAAAATGTTTGTGACTGTCAAATTATTGATTTTTTTGAAGGATTTATCTTGTTATTTCAATTTTTACACATCAATCATGTTTATTAAGAACCAACCACACCTATTCCCTAAACCAATGGAATAGCATGAAAATATTTTCTCGTAGACTCACGTACACACTCAAATGCTAATCAAAATATGGCCATCACCAAGAACGTAATGGCTCCAGTCATGATGTCATATTATCTAACTCCAAACACAAGTGAGGACATGAATGTTGAGTATGTTAGGGAGGTTACTATCATCCTTGCATAAATATTATCAACTTTAGGGGTAAATCAGGTGTTCATTACTACAAAAGTGTTTATTTTGAGCATCCATTCACAACCGTTCCTCGTAGAATTGCATAAGGAAAAATTGAGGTGTACAACCCTATGAGTACCTAGATCAATGTAGCCTCGTAAACAAGATTCAAGTGGCTCCACTCTACACACATCCAAGCATTTCCAAGGAATGATAGTTGAAATTCCAAGGACAAAACCAATTACATCTTCTAAGATTTTAATCTCAAGGAAGCATTTTGATTATAGTGAGATGGAAGGGTTGGCGTTCACCTATCCTCAGTTGGGTCATTCCTGGGAGATTTTTCCCTCAACTAGAAAGCCCTATGAATTTCAAATCATTAAAGAGGATTGGCAACTTAGGAGTTTAGATTTATGGTTTTCACAAAGAAGAAGAGCATACTCTCCTATCCATGTTTTTTTCTCCTATCAAACATGCAAGACAAGGTTATTTCCTTCAAATTATGGAATTCAATCGCTTAATCCCTCATCTTGAGTTTCTTATTTTACACTTGGGAAAAGAGAATAATCCTCTAGTTGGATTAAGAACTAAGTTTGAATTTGACAATTAAATTCATAGAAAATAAACTCACCAACCAATTTTTTTAATTGATTTGTTCATTTTCCCCAATTTCTTTTCAAAACTTAATTAGAGGTTTGAGGTTATGATTTTCCAAAAAGGAAAAGAGCATACTTCTCTACTCAAATTAGGAATCAAAGAGAAAATGTATTAAGTTTCAAATTGCAAGATAAGTCTAGTTGATCTTTTAACAACAACGTACAAAACCACATGTTAGAAATTTGCTTTGTTTTGTTTCCATTATTTGGCCAAGGAGATCTTTTATAGAATCCTGCAAGAACTAGTTAGGATGTCAAGAGATCACATCCATCAAAAATACACAAGGTTTGTAGATTAGTGAAGAAATCAATCAGCCATGCAATTAAACCAACCATTTGCGATCCTGAAAACTATTGAAGGTGACGTTCTTTACTAAATATGATCCAAGAATAATTAAATGTGATGAAAGATCCTAAAGGCGATCCTTCACCCTAACTGTGATCCTCCTTTTACCAGATATGAGCCTTTACAGAATGAGATCCAGGATATCTTGGATGTGATACTTGATTTCTTGGATGCGATCCAGGATGCTAAATGTGATCTTTCCCTGCTAAAAATGTGAGACTGCATCAAAAAACCAGAATAAACAAGTTAACTATTATCTAAAAACTAGATAAAAATCTGGGGCTCTACCCCACGGTGGGTGCTAGAAATGTTTGTTTGATTATTGTACATGCAAGATGCAACACAACACTTCAATATGTCATTGCATCAATGGTTAGAATCATCAAATTCAATTGAAAAACATAGAAAACCAAAGGAAACTAACATATTGCTTCCTATCTAGAAAGAGTATGATTTAAGCTATAAGTTTTCCCTTAGATTATGCTTAAAATAAGTGACACATTCAATCCTAGAATGGAAGACTCAAGTGAAATTCATACTATCTATCATGAAATTCAAGATGAAATGATTCATCAAGCACAAAATGAAAGAAGTTATCTAATTAGCTATGAATTTGTGAAACCAAATGAACAACATAAGAGTGCAATTAGAATTCTCAAAATTGGGACCCATTAAGCTCAAAATTCAATCCTTTTATGGAAGAATTTGAGAAATGAAGGGTTGAGATTGATTTGTGAGGAGAGGTGAGGATTGAATCTTTTGTGATCCATGTGAGTGAACTCTCACTGGTTCATGGATTGACTTTCCATGTGCAAGTGGTGAGTTGTATTTTGAGAGTTTTATTAATTCCCTTTAATTAATTACTTTAGCCAAGGATTTCATTAGGTTGATTTGATTTAAATAGGCCAAGGTAATTAATGTGAGGTAGTGATGAAATCACTTGGATTTTAAGAGATTATTTTGATTTTAATTAATTATGTCAATAATTGAATAATTGAATTGACATAATTGAGGGTATGATCACATTTAGGGAAAATGGGGTCTCTGTTTAAAGTAGACCAAATTAGGGTGATTACACTATGTTGTCAACTTGACAACTGCCTTCATTACATTCTCAAAATGGTCTTTTAGTAACCATAAAAAAATTTCATCATTAAAACCTTTAAACTACACATAGCCCTTACATAGGGACCCTTATAGGCCTTATTGTCTAACATTGGCAATTTGGAACATAATTTGACTCAACCCACATTAAAATGGCTCTAATGGCTACAATTACAACATTTAAGGGCCTCGTAGGTATTGTTATCCATCCAATGTCCTAGGTCATCCAAGTGGCCCTCTTTGTTCTTATAAGGTACCCTGCACCAAAGGCCCAAGTATAATGATTGATGACCTTTTTGTCTTTTTATTTGTGATTATGATGGAAGGGAAGTTGTGATGAGATAGAAGGAGATCAGTTCTATTTATAAGTATCTTGAGTTTGTTTTCAAAAGTTGCAGATAACTTATAATTTTTCAAAGATTGACTGATCTAAATATTTGAAGAAAACTTAGGCCTGTGTACATATTTCCAATTTTTGCTCAAGGTTATTGTTGTTACCACATCATTCTGGAGTTGAATTTATCCTTTGCTTGATCTTTTTAATTTTTTCCTCAAGTGATCCGAAGCTTGTTGCATTCCTTGTTCTATAAAGGGAATTCCAAGATCACATAAGAGGGATTCCTAATTTTCTATGTCATCTCAGTCTAGTTAAATACAATACACTACATTTTGAACTTATGCATTCTCTGAGAAGTATGTATGGTGTTTGATGATAAATTACCAAATAAATTTTGATGATATGTCTTTGTATCAAATTTAACTCTCTATGAATTAAATGCAAATTATGGACTTGTCTCAATTTTTCTCTCTAAGTTATCAAAAATGAGTTTTTTATCTGTTGATATCTTTCAAGGAAATAATTAAATATGTTGAGATGATTAACTATGAGAGTTTATAATTTTTGCAAATTTGATAATAGTTGTCCATAGAAATGAGAAATTATATGTAAGGCATATTTTCTTCAAGTTTTGTGTTGAGCGGTCAATGAACTTTGCTATCAAATATTTTCTGATTTTATGTGACTCTATAACTCAAAATGGATTAGGCACTGGTCATAGGCGATGCATGAAAAGCATGGTGAAACAAATTCAAAATATAAAATTTTCATGTGCTTTGTTTTTTAGATAAATTATTGAGGATTATCTTACATAGTCATGTTGTCATCTGCTGAGGAAGTTTTATAAGGATTATTTGAGCTAGTAGATGAGATAAAGGTACACCCACCTAATTTTTATGGAGCTTGAAGTGTAGAAGGTCTAGTGACCTTGCTACTATTTGTATTTTCTTTTCTTTAGTTTTTGAATGAAGTAATGATTGATTTCATTATGGTCCTTCACAATCATGATGAATATTAATGATCTTTTAGAATCAAGGGTAGCAAGAAAAAAACACCAATAGAATGCATGCTAATCAATCCAACCTCAAATTGTATTTACCAATGATGAATTACCTTCTAAATAAATTCAAGATCAACATTATGCCCTTATGGTGGCCATCCTTATCAATGGTAATCTCATTCGTACGATCTTAATTGATAATGGGTTCGAACTAAATGTTTGTAGTATGGACATGTTGAAAGATTTCATAGTTGATGTTTCAACTATTATAACCTCATAACATTCCTATTCATGGATTTAAAAATATTGTTAAGAAAATATTGGGCATTATCAAATTACCTATTAAAGTAGGTCTGGTTATTCTAGATACTCCTATTCATGTGATGCATGGACCTCTTAATTATAACCTTCTTTTGAGAATACCTTGGTTACATGCTATGCATGTTCTTCCTTCTACTCTCCATCAAAAATTGAAGTTTATCTACAACAATTGGATGTACACATTTATGGCAGATGATAGCCTGAATAGTTGTATGTGATAATCCTAAAGAATCATATTTTTTTCATTAGTATACAAGGAAACAATTTTTGAGCCGTCGGTTACATGATCACTGAGTGACAGCAAATAGTCAAGTGTAGAGGTCACTAAAATCAGTGAACACCAATAGAACTATCACTGCAAACAATTTATAGAGTAAACTGAGAGCACATCTCACAAAGTAACCTGACTGACAACTTACAAAGTAAACCGAGAAAAGACTACAGAGCATACCAAGCACCAGCCTACCGAGAGATAGATTTACTCCTAAGAAAAGTGGATCTGAGATACACGTCAGCTAAAGCACTTCAGTCTTAAAAATAGTTTTTTTCTTAGATATAAAACCATTTCTCGAGGATCAAGTAAAGCATAAGTAATTGTTTTAATCAGTCTAACTGATTGTAAACATGCAAACTAGGAGATCAAGGTCAATTTGTAAAACTTTGATCATAGAGTTTTTTCTTGTAAAGCGTGAAACCTAATTAAGTCAAAACCTTTGTATATATAGATGTATAATCATTCAAGAACATGATGATTGTATCTGGACAATACATCTATAGATCAAACAGAGAGTTTCATGCAGAAGGAAACAAAAGGAAGAATTCAGTTATGAAGAACTAGCTTCAAGGCTACCAAGCATAATAAAGGTATTAATCAATCACAATAGGTGATACATATATCTTATGAACTTAATGGATCTCTATTCAAAAATTCAAGATTGAAATTCATCAGGTCACAAGTATTTTTGACTACTCTCTAATAATTGTAACAAATAAAAGAAATCCTGTAAAAAGGTGGACTTAATAGTCTTGTAAATCTCTTAACTAAGTGCACACTTAACAGTGTTGTTAAAATATTTTAACCGAGTAGACTTAACAAGTCTAACATGTTACTCCTAATAGGGTAAGATCATCATAAGTCATCACACTTATAGCCTTAACTAGCACCTTCCATTCTGCAGATAGTGAAGATTTGTGGGTTTCATCCCCACCATGGTTTTTACCTTCTAACAGGGGTTTTCTACATTACTAATTCTTGTGTCATATGTAACTAAGTTTCATGAATGTTTTTATGATTGTTTACATGCACTTATAATTATGTTTTTATATTACATGCATAAGGTATTAAAGCATCAATGGTCGATGATGCAAGAAAAGATTACTAAGGTTAATTGATAAAAAAAATTAAGGGTACTAATTCACCCCTCCCCTCTCAGTACACACCATTCCATTATTCCAACAATTTGTATCAGAGCTAGATATCTTATTTGGAAAATTTTAAATCACTTGAGAGAAAAGATCATAGAATGGAAAGTTATAAGCTTCATAAGAATATTGAGAATCAAAAGTTGAAGATATAGATTTTCTTTGAGAAATACAAAGAAGCAAGAAACAAGATGAAAGAATTATTGACTAAGAGAAAATCCATGGCATCTCACTATAATGAGACTGACTATCATGAAGAAGAGATACCTAATTTATTTGAGTCATCAAGGTCTACATCTAGTAATACATCTAGCACATATGAAGGAAGCATTACAAGTTTGATTGAAATCAATCAATATCTCACTGAACAAGTGAAGGTACTGCAAATTGGTCAAGAGACACAAATGGTAAGAATGATTTATGTTATGAATAATTCTAGAAAATTTGAACAAGAAAGAACATTATCTATTGATGACAGGGGGAAGATCAATGAAAAGCTACAAGAGAAAGAAATTGAGATACAGAGACTAACAGAACATCACATTGAGATCACCAATCAAATAGTTCTTATGAGTCATGAGGCCAACTGAGTGAACATAGAACTCAATGGTAAATTGGAAGCCATTGGTGAACTAAGAGAAAAAAATGAGAAACTAAAGCATGAAGAAAGGATTTAGCAACAACATAATGATATGATCAATAGAGCTGAAGATAGTACAAAAAGAATGGATGATTTTATGAATGGAAAAAGAAGACTCAAAAACAATATTGGTATAGGGTATACCGAGCATGAAGAATCATCAAACTGAGCTTATCAAAGAGATTTCTACAAAAATCCAAGAGAAAATAAACATTCATGCAATCACTATGGAAAACCAGACCACACATCAAATGTTTGCAGGAGCAAAGCTAAAGGTATTCCTAAATCTACTTCTACATCCATTGGTAATTGTTATAATTGTAACAAGCATGGACACAAAGCACATGAATGCATATCTAAGGTAAACAAACCAAAGAAGGAATCCTACATGGAAAAATATTTCCCTACCTGCAACATACATGGTCATACATCTCATGAATGCAGAAAGAAGAAAAAGAAAGTATGGAAACCCAAAGATCAAGAAAATGCTTATCAACCAAGAAGAGTTGGTAACTCATATGTTTAGGATTACGAGACATGGGTAAATTGCATAGCATGTGGTAGATATGGACACATAGATCCAAAATGTGTGAGGAAATGGGTACAAAGGTCTATAAGCTAGACTAACTCTAGAATGACATACTTACATTGTCATAAGGTTGATAATCTAAGCAAGGACTGTAGAGACCGAGTGATAGAGTCAAGCACTTTTTCAAATGGAAACACTATTGAAGATATGAGAAGAATGAGAAATCAAATGTGGAGGAAATCTTCAATCAATGATAATGTTGGACCAAGCACTGTAGTTGGTGACACCTCATCTAATGGATTAGGTGATTCCACCACCCCCTGCTAAGCAATACAAGTAAGTATGGAATTGTGCTATCCAAAGCTATATTTTACACCAGTTCCAATATCCATTGATAATATGCCAAATTAGCATGAATGGAGATGCACTATGTTATTACTTGTTTTGATTTTGTGAATCCAATCTCAGTGGTTAATACACACTAAGCATCATTGGTGTACATATAAAAACCAAGTTATCAATATAAATCAAGCATCATCGGTAAACACGTGAAAGACAATCAAGTCTTCACTACATACCTAGCACCGTTGGTGAACATGTGAAAAGTACAACTAAGTTTTCACTTACCCCAAGAAATGTATACTCACTAAGGATGAAGACTTTGGTATGATACCTAAGCATCTTTATTTCATCGACCAAATGGTAGTTGAGGCATTTAATGTGCCACTTAGGTTATTTTCTATAAATAGAGAAACAAAGAGCTCATTCATTCACCAAGTGAAAAGAATAAAATAACAAAGCGTAGACAAGCAACCAAGAGCGAAAAGATTGTAGAGTGGTTCAAAGTAGATTCAAAGGATACTCCAACATATTCCTAGCATCCACAATGAAGATCAAGTGAGTATCTATACTCACTGAGCACATAGTTAATTTGAAAAGAAGCCCTAATTTCACAAACAATGGCAACTACCTCATGAGTCTCAACAATCAAGAACACAAAGGAAAAGAAGATCAACCTAATCAAGAACACAATCTGTGAGGAGCCTAATTATAAGTTTTTCCCAGAGGTTGCTTCACAACTCAAAGACAAGGGAACATTCTCAAGCATCACTCTTAGGGTTTTTCTAGTTGAATACATCTGTACATATATCTACTGCAAGGTTGTAGAGATCAGAGATCTTGAGATTGAATAAAATTACTAGAAGCCATGCCAGGATGGAAACCTTAAAGATGAACACAAGTGCATTGAGGTGAAATGGTTAACCAATGCCCTACTATTCCCAAGAGAGATCAAAACCAAGTGGATACGGATAGTACTCAGTCCAGTACATGATAAAAAAATATGGTTGGATGAACCAAAACTGATCACAAAGGATGTGATTCATGCTATAACAAGTTATCCAATAACCAACAAGGCTAAATCCCTAAAGAATCCTTCATGCCCCGACATTGAAAAACTAACTAAGGTAGAATGGGATGGAAGAGGGTTGAAACTCAGTACAATCACCAACCCTGAGATGAAATTTGGTGCATGTGTGATTGGGTACAAAATATTCCAAGCTAGCAGAATGAACAGTATAGCATGTGGAGCAGTTGACACTCCCTATAAGATTCTAAAGAAGGGACTACAACTGGACTTATCCAAGCTTCTACTGAAGCAACTAGAGGAGAATATGAGGAAAATTAGGTTAGCCAAATATAATTTATGTAAGTTTGGTTCACTCCTTATGTTCACATTCTTCTATTTTAATATTTTCTTCCCCTTTGTCAGTAATGTCACTTGGGACACAACCCGACCTATAACTAGATAGATTAGTAAATTTATTAAGTAACTAGGGGATAATTTCACATATATAATGAATGCATACTTCACCACTTTCAAGGATAGAATGCTGAAGAGAATGATAATCCCTGCACAACTGGTTGAACAATACAAAGATGACATATCTTTCATAGTGGACACCGACAACACTCTAATCAAACCAGTTGTACCAAGAAAAACATAGTTGCCACCATTGAAATATGAGATCAATATTGATTAGGCTACAAAGGCTATTGAAGCCTTACTAAATGAACCAGTGGAAAAATCAATGAATAGATTTGGAACATTTGAGGAAGCCAAGTCTAGAATCAAGACTGGTTTAGTTGTCAAGAAAATTGACAGGAAGAAAACAAAAATGGTGAAAACACTTGAGAAGAGATTGTTGTTAAATTATGAAGAAGCAGAACAAGATGTCACCAAGGGATAGTCACCCATTGGTGAAGGTAAAGAGATAATTGACTCTGAGTCTACTAAATTGGATGCACCACTAGCCAATAAGGGAAATGTTACAAATGTAACAGCTGCATCAAGAAAGAGGAGTAAGAAAAAAAAAGAGGCAGACTCATCACCAGTAAAGAAAGGTGTTGTGAGAACTTATCATAAAAGAAAACCTCTAACCAGCCAATCAAAACTTAGGCAAAGAAGGAAATATATAAGAGGAAAAGAGGATAAGGATGAGATTGAACAGGATGAGAAAGAATAAGGACTCCAAAGTAAAAAGATCAAATTTCCTTAAATAGTGGATGAAGTTGCAGAGTCAATCATCAACACAGGGATAATATCACATCACAAGATTAGACAATGGATAACCTTGTCTCCCAGAGATCAGAAGAAGATGGAAGAGGCCATAATTAAGGTAATGGTTGCATACAAGTATGTACCTATACAATTCAACAAGAATATTCAGCAAGATCGACATATACCTTGTACACAAAGAAACAAATAAGGGAAAGATCACTAGTTACACTCATGCCTCCTGAGTCAACAGTTGAAGAGATTGACTGAATAATGAAGGAGCATGTAAAGAAATTTTCAGCAAAGATGAGAGCATACAAAGTACTAGAGGGAAGATTAGAAGACCTTGACAAAGAAAGAAATGATATTTGGAATAAAATTTTCATTCCAACTGAGCAAATATTAGCTCTAACTAAGACACCTCACATTAAGGAGAAGGGGGCCACACCAAGCCCATAACACATTTTCATCAATGATACCGAGGATGTCACTCCAGTTGATTTGACAACAAAGGAAAATAAGGCCATGGATGATGTACCTTAGATATTACAATCATTAGGTGATACACCAGACATCACAATAAAAGATATAACTCTTATTGATTCTGATGATGATCCCCAGAATTATGAAGATGTAAATAATGCCACCAAGCAAGAAAAGGAAAAGGATAAAACAAATGTTGCACATGCAATTGTACCAGGTCACATGCCTTTATTGATACAAGCTATCAATATTATAACAAAAGAAAAAGAGAAGACACCTGAGCTTGATGCAAACATACTAGAATAAAAAGGTGATGACCATGGGCAGCAGAAAGATACAAATGAAGAGAAGAAAGATACAAGAGGAGAGGAAGCACCAAGTGATGTCACTACCAATGAAACTGAAGAGGTAAACAAGGTTGTAGATAAAGATAAGGTTGATGTAGTGATGTCTACTATTGACCAACAGGTCAATACTGAGCAGCATACAAAAGGAACCACACCTCCCACACAATCACCCAAATCAAAACAAACAGAGAAGGAACTTGCCATAGTCCTTCATTCCCCTGCTTCCAGCACCATACTGAAGAAGAAGAAAAAGAGTAAAGCTCCGGTCACACTTGAAGAAATCATTGACATACCCGACTGTGATCCAAGGACACTAGATCCTAAGTCACTAACCAAGTATGGTGAACTATGTAAAAGAAAGGCAATACATGACAAGCTCAAAAAGGAGCACAAGAATACACAAGTACTAGAAACAACAAAGGAAATACTAATGCAAATAGTACCTAACATACAAATTGATAAAAATGCACCAATACTTGATTAACTCTCAACTCTGACTGAAGAAATCACCAATCATAATGTGGATGCCAAAAAGGTTATAGAAGAACGACCAGAAGAGAAGTACCAATATAAGCTCACTAATAAAATCAGCCAAGAAGTGGCAGAGAACAAAGTAAAACTTTCTAAACTATTAAATTCATTGGAACCTCTTATTTCAAAAGTGGTTACCTTAGTTCAAAAGTTATGCACATTAGAGCACTTCACTAAAGAGAATAGTGAAAAGATAGCAAAGATATATGAAGATCTGAAAGCTAGTGCACAAGGTTTATCAACCGATGCAAATGCATTCTAGCTGCATTATGAGAAGATTGTAGAATGTAAAGGGTTGAGACTTGAGTTACAAAATAATGAAACCAAAATTAGAGATGAGGTAACTAAGCTTCAAGCTATGTTACTTCTGAATCTCACATTGCTATTGAAACACATGACTTTGGCAAAAACATTAATTGTCACCCCAGAAATGTCAGTAATGAGAGTATATATGACATGCACACCCAAATCACTATGGAGAACATGACCCTGGAACACCTCAAGGAGAAATGGGAGAAGCATATATTCAAAAATCCCATGCCCACATATTTGACAAGCTGTAAGTACTACAACTTTGTTATTATTTTCAAAAAAGGGGGAAAATATATGTTGTATGTATATATTAAAAAGGGGGAAAATGAATGCACCAAAGAGGGAAAATCCAAAGAGGAAAAATGAAAAAGGGGAAAATGTATATACCTCACAAAGGAGGAAAACATGTACATACATTATACCGAGGCATGCACATAGGGGGAGTCAATGACAAGGTAAACACTTGGTGTATATACTGAACAAATCAGTTTGCACATATCATTTTTTGATACTAATTCCAAAGGGGGAGATTTATAATCCTAAAGGATCATAAGTTTGTCATTAGTATACAAGGAAATAGTTTTTGAACCATCAGTTACATGATCACCAAGTGACAGAAAATAGTCAAGTGCAGAGGTCACCAAAATCAGTGAACACTGATAGCACTATCACCAACAAACAGTTTACAAAGTAAACTGATAGCACAGTTCACAGAGTAACCCGACTGACAGTTTACAGAGTAAACCAAGCATAGACTACAGAGATACCAAGCACCAGTCTACTGAGAGACATTTTTATTCTTGAGAAAAGTGAATCTAAGATACACGTTAGCTAAAGTATTTCAGTCTTAAAAATAGCTTTGTGCTTAGCTATAAAACCATTTCTTAAGGATCAAGTAAAGCATAAGTAATTGTTTTAATTAGTCTAACTTATTGTAAACATGAAAACTAGGAGATCAAGATCAAGTTCTAAACCTTTGATCATAGAGCTTTTTCTTGTAAAGTGTGAAACTTAATTAGGTCAAAACCTTTATATATATAGATGTATAATCATTCAATAACATGATCATTGTAGCCAAAAAATACATCTATGGATCAGACAAAGAGTTTCATGCAGAAGTACACAAAAGGAAGAGTTGAGTTATGAAGAACTAGATTCAAGGCTACTGAACAGAACAGAGCTATTAATCAATCACAATAGGTGATACATATATCTTGTGAACTTAATTGATCTCTATTCAAAAATTCAAGATTGCAAGTCATCAGGTCATAAGTATTTTTTACTGCTCTCTAATAATTGTAGCGAATAGAAGAAATCCTTTAAGAAGGTGGACTTAATAGTCTTGTTGTAAATATCTTAACCGAGTGCACACTTAACAGTGTTGTTAAAATATCTCAATCGAGTAGACTTAACAAGTCTAACATGTTACTCCTAACAGGGTAAGATCATCAGAAGTGATCACACTTGTAGCCTTAACTAGAACCTTCCATTCTGTAGATAGTGAAGCTTTGTGGGTTTCATCCTTGCCGTAGTTTTTACCTTTTAATAGGGGCTTTCTATGTTACCAATTATTGTGTCATGTGTAACTAAGTTTCATGAATGTTTCTATGATTTTTTACATGCACTTATATTTATGTTTTGATATTACATGCATAAGGTAGTAAAGCATCAATGGTCGGTAATGCAAGAAAATATTACTGAGGTTAATTGATATAAAAAATTAAGGGTACCAATTCTCCCCTCCCCTCTCAGTACAAACCATTCTATTATTCCAACAGTATGAATACCAAATCAAGAAATAAACCTGTGTCTATTGAAGAAATACAAGATCAAGAACCTAAGGATAATCCTTCTTCTACTAGTATCCTTTCAAAAGATGATTGGGGAACCTTATATTTTACACTAACTTGTATTGAATAATGTAAGGTTCTGAAGCTTGAACGTTGACAACCTAAAATTGATAATGAACCTGTAACATCCACATTTATTTCTGATGAGATTAGTAACAATTTTTTTTCCACTTCCACTTCTAATGAATATTTAGAAATTATCAAACCTTATTATGATGAGATAGTAACTCATGAAGCTCCATTAACTCTTTTTATATGGCTTCTCATTATGGCCCTAGTTATCATTTATTAGTGAAACGTGGATTCAATGGGAAGATATGTGAAAAACTATTAGGAAAAATACAATTGAGGGTGGTTGAATTAGTTGTATGCCAAATATTTAAACTTATAAATCAATTACTTGATGCTAATTTGAACACTTCAAGAAAAACACCATAACACAAGTATTCATTATCAAGGAAAACCTTGTTAAGGGAAAAACACCAGTAGGAATTAACACCCACAAATAAAGAAATATAAATATTGTATCCCTTTTAGAAGATCTAGCCCTGTTAGGAGATGATTATTACATCTAGTACAAATTCCCCTTTAAAGGACATGCCATGTTATGATTCTTCTCAACCCTTTTAGAATTTGAATGAAATGATGATCTCACTTCCCGAGCACACTACCCAAAGTGAAGGTTAAATCCACCTTTTGAAGGTTAAACCCACCTTCTAGATCCACTGTCCAAAGAGAAGTATAAAATTATACTTATAATAGTGAACATACTGATAGAAACTTGATTTTCCTATACAGTTCCAATGAAGTGCATTTCAAACATAATCACTTATGTACATCTAGCAAACCTCACATCCACATGCTCACATCATCCAATACATCCTATCTATACAATACACATCAAGATGCTACTTTCCTTTATATAAGTTATAATAAGCAATTAGGTCAGCCTATTACGACTTCCCATAATGCACAAACAGTTACATAGACCCTTGCTAAGATACACATGGTACCTTACACAAGTAAATAACAAATAAAAATCATCAGTTATGTGCCAAGATCCTTAATTCATGCTCAACATTCACTAAGCATGTTACATCTCTATGGTCGTCCCCAAATAGGTCTTAGCCATTCCACATGCCTCAGCTAATGTCATCAATATTTTAGCAACCCAAGAATCACAAATAATGTTCTCCCATGTATCTTCTATCATGCCTTAAGTTCACATACCATGACCCATGCTCACATCCAAGTTATCCCAAAAACTAAGAGACCATCTCTGTCATAATCCTATGTCACTTCTCTGTAACCAATCTTCACCAAAACAACTATAACTCATGCAAATAGTAATATGAAATATAGAGACCTTAGATATAAGATGTATATACTTCCCTCTACATAAATTTGTGTTTACATATGTTTAAACACCATACATTGTGCATACACAACTGTCAATCTTGCATGTCCCTATGGTAACAAGTCTTTCTAAAACTTCTAAAGCATCCAACTAAAACATATGTTGACATCAATAAAAAAACATGAATCTCAACACCTCAAATAGAAATAATTCTAACAATCTCCCCCTTTGGCATTGATGAAAACATATGTGAAAATCTATCAACCCAAAAGCAGCCTTCTTAATACAACATTCTCAATATCCTCTTCAAACCTCCCCCTAAGGCAGTGGGGATTTTTCACTTATATCCATCCCCCTTTGACATAATTGGAAAAGGGTGTCATAGATTTTTTTCTTTTCTTCACATCCCACATCTACATGGTGTAGCTTTTTCAATCTTCATACCTACAAAAAACTAAGTGCTTGATCACCCAAATATGTTTTTTTGTGTTTCTATGATCACTCCCCCCGAGGATTAGATCCAAGCATCAAGTCCAAAGAATAATATAGCTCTAATAACTACTACACTAATGCATTCATGAATCATTTAGTTCTCATAAGGAGGGGTTCTAACCTCAAGCATACCTCTGAGATACTCAAAGGCATCTTTTGGAATAGGTTTAGTGAAAATATCTGATATTTTCTCCTTTGTATAGTTGTACTCCAATCTGACTTCCTTTTCTGCAACCTTGTCTCTCAAAAAGTGATACTTGACTGAAATATGTTTAGTATTTGAATGCATAATAGGATTATTAGACATGTTCACTGTGCTTGTATTATTATAATGTATAACCACTGACTCTTCAAAGGTTATCCCAATGTCCTTTAGCATATGTTTCATTCAAACAATTTGTGTGTAATTTATAGCTGCAGCTACATATTCTGATTCAATAGTAGATGAGTTATACAGTCTTGCTTCCTACTTAAACATGAAACTAACCTATTTCCAAGAAAAAATGCTCCACCACTAGAACTTTTTCTATCATCAACACTTCCTTCCCAATCAGTGTTAGTATAAGCATGTAATATAAAATCATCAGACTTTTTATACCATAAATCATATTCTAGTGTCTCTTTCAAATATCTAGATATCATTTTGACTGCAGCAAGGTGAGTCTCCTTAGGATCATGGACCTATATTTTGTCTAAAAAAACTTTGAGATTCATTAGTATAACCACCCTAATTTGGTATGATGTGACCATAGACCCTATTTTCCCTAAATGTGATCATACCCCTGATTATGTCAAGCCAAATCTTCAATTTATTGGCATAATTCATTAAATCAAATGTAATATCCTAAGTGGTTTAATCACTAAATCAAATTAATTGCCTTGGCCAATTAAATCTATTAAATCGAAATAATTGAATTAAATAAAAAACAATTCAACTCAATTAAGATAATTTTAAACATTGCTAAAGTAATTAATAAAAGGGAATTAAATAAACCCCCAAATTACATTTCTATTTACAAAAGGGAAAGTCAATTCCCTAACCAATGGGAGTGAAATCACTTGGATCACCTCAAATGGATCACCAAAGATTCAATCTCCACTTCTCTTCCACTTTCAATCCTACCCTCTCATTCACCTAATTCTTCTATAAATAGAATGAATTTTAAGCTCAATGGGCCCCTAATTTTAGAAGTAAACTTGTGTTGCTAGTATTCTTAGAAGTCTTTATGCATTTTAAATCATCTTTCATTTGCATTGTTATAATCTTCAATTTGAGAGCTTAAAATGAACTATTTCTTGAGTGTTTAGGCTTGTTTCTTTGAATCTTTCATTCTAAGTTGTATATGTCACTGATTAATACATAATTTGAGGGCAATTATAAGATTCTTCATACTCCTCTTAGATAAGAAGCAATAAGTCAGATTTAGTGTTTGATTTGATGACTTATTCTATGTTTTGCACTAATGTAATGACTTATTGAAGTTTTGTGTTGCAGCTTGCAAGAACCACAAAATACACACATTTTTGGCACCCACCGTGGGGCAGAATCTTGGATTTTACCTCTTCTTATTATTCATTTTGAGTTAATTTCATCTCTCTTCTTGTAGGTACATGATCGCATTTAGTTATCAAGGCTCATGTTTTGGGAAATTGGATCATTTTTAGGAAATAGGATCGCACCCAGGATATCAGGGCTTGTATCTAGTAATCTTGCATTGTTTCTGGTAAAGCATCGCATCTAGTGAATTTTGGGTCATTTTCAAGAAATATAGTCGCAATTAGGGAAAATAGGATCGCACTTGGTTTTTGAGTTTGAAAATTGACAAATCTAACCATTAATCCTTGGATGATTTATGTCTCTATCTTTTAAACAGCCTAATACTTGTTTTCATATTGTTGTCTATACCCTTTTTTTCTCAAAAAGGGTGGAAAAGGAATTGTTAACTAGTGTTTTGCAAGTTTTTCATAGAATAACTTGTCCTTAGTTGTTAAAAGTTTCAAATTAAGATACAAATTCTCATCATTTAATAAATCAATTAGAGAAGTATGCTCTTTTCCTTCAAGGAAAATTAGAAACTCAAAAGTTGATTTAGGACTTGAGAGGAATTTGGAGTAAATGA
Organism: Thuja plicata; assembly: GCA_018584345.1. Taxonomy (NCBI): domain Eukaryota; kingdom Viridiplantae; phylum Streptophyta; class Pinopsida; order Cupressales; family Cupressaceae; genus Thuja; species Thuja plicata. The sequence continues at coordinate 182,082 of MU225822.1, read as the reverse complement.
ACAAGGCAAACTTCATTGTTTAATTCATTTTTGGACAAGTAATTGAACAAGAAAAATCATTAAATTTTGTGGACTAATTGAACAAGTTACATTGTTTAATTCCCTTTGGCAAGTAATTGAACAACACAAGTCATTAAATTTTGTGGGAAAAAGAAAAAACATCATCTAAATTGTGGGATATTGTAATTGAACAAGAAAAGCACTTAAACATTATGGAAAAAGAACAAACAAACTTTTCTTTCAAGTACTTGTGTTTTCATAACTTAGGAATAGCTAAATCAAACTTAAGCTTGTTCTTGATCTCACTAGAGGATTTTCTCTTCCTTCCAAGCGGGGGAATAAAAAACTCAACATGGGGGATTGAGTTAATGAGTGAAGTCATTTGAGGGAAAGAACATTGGTTGAAGTGCTTGCAGGAGAAAACATCATGGACTAGGAGAGTATGCTCTTCTTCTTTCAAAGAATTAGAAATCTTGAAATCCTAAGCTAGCCAATCCTTTGTATTCTTTTTAAACAATAGAGGGCCTATCGGTTGAGAAAAAAATCTCCTGGGAATGACCCAAGTGAGGACAAGTTTATGCCAACCCTTCCAACTCACAATAAATAATTTCTTTCTTGTAGGCTAAAACCTCGAAAGATGGAATTGGTTTTGTTCTTGTAATTTTGACATTATTCCTTGAACATGCTTGGGTGTGTGTAGAGTGGAGCTACTTGAATCTTACTTGTGAGACTATACACATTTGAGTACTCATAGGGCTATACACCTCAATTTTTCCTTGTGCAATTCTATGGAAGACGGTTTCAAATGGATTGGCCCATCATAAACAACAAATTGTAGTCAAAACTACCTGATTCATCTCCGAAAGGGTGATAATATTTATGCAAGGCAAAAAGTAATTTCCCCAAGATACTTGTCATTTAATGCCCTCAATTGTGTTTGGAGTTGGCTAATATAGTATCATAAAAAGAGTCATTGCGTGCTTGGTGATAGCCATATTCTAATTATCATTTGAGTGTGTAACTAAGTCTATGAGAAAATATTTACATCCTATGCTTAGACACTAGGGATTAAGGATGTGTTTGTTCACCCCTAACAATGCAAAATTTCTTGATGTACATGAAAGATCATTACAAAGATAAATCCTTCAAACAAGAAAAAAAATTCAATCCTTAAGAATACATGTTGTAGTTTTCACTCACTGGAAAGACTCAGAGAACAAATTGCAATCAGACAAACTTCACATATTCCAAAATAGACTTGACAAATTTAGCAAGAATTGATAGAACATTAGAGAGTCACTTTTATTCTATCCTAGCTCGCATCTAGTTGTGCATAGTCACGTCTTTTATTCTAGCTTGCATCTGGTCAGTATTGCATCACTTTTAGGGAGAAAGGTCGCATCCAGGATATCAAGACTTGCATTTAGTTTAACAAAAGCTCACATCTAGTATTTCCTATCTTTCTTGTAGAGTGTTGCATCTAAAAAAGTGGGCAGTTTCATAGATGTTTCTTAATGGAAATCAGTGTATTTGGGTGCCCTTTTGGATCCTTAGTCTGACCCTACTATTTTTTCTGGTCTCTTTGTTGCTGTCTCAAAAACTTTTCACAAATCTACCTTGCATGTCATTTTGGGCTCTTACAACTAGTCTTGAAATGTGTGGTCTATTCAATCTCAAAAACAACTTGATTCCTAGCTCATTATTAGGGCATTCTAACCCTTTGACGCTGGATTCATTTACTTCCATAAAAAAAAAACAATCCTTACAATTTGGACACACTTCCTTAAACAATTTGAGACTTCACTTGACATTATTGGGAAAATTTGGACATAGTTGAGATACAGCTTCATGGTTAACACAAGACTTAATAAGTATCTTGCTGACAAATCAGAAGTACCTCCTAGATTGCTACATTTTCAAAAAGGAGAAACATTTCACAATTCTCTATTTGAAATGGACTCATCCACACCCACAATGGAAGCTCCTAGAAATGAATGGAGTACAGCCTTTGAAGAATACAACAATGAAAATAACCAAAGACAAGAAGACACTAGTAGTGAGGAATAAATTCACATCACTCATCCTTTTTTTGACTTAGAAAGTGATGGAGACATACCCTAGGAGGAGTACAATAGACTCAAACATAGTAGGAAATTCCAAAGAACATTGGAAAAGATAATTGGTGAAGACAAAGAGAAATAATTTTTACATCTAGCATCCATTGGAGTGAAGCTACCTAAATATTATGATGTTGAAAGACTAAAGGAAAAAGAGATGCCAACCCCTATCTCTATTCTCACCAAAAAGTTAACCTTGATGCAAGTTGAACTTGCAACACTCAAACAAGAGAAAGTTAAACCAAAAATAAAATACTCTTTGGACTCCATTTGTCCATTTCCATTTGACAAGAATATTAACATGATTCCATTTCCTCCCAACATGGAAAGGCCTAAATACAAAAAATATAAGGGATAGAGTGATCCACATGAACATGTGAGAGAGTTTTGTGCTCTAAGCATAGAATACATGCACGAACCAACATACCTAATGAGGTTATTTTTTGGAAGTCTAAGCAGAAATGCTAAGGAGTGGTTCTCCAAACTCACACCTAAGGTGAAATCTTTTGAGGAGTTGATACAATATTTTATCCAACATTACTCCTACAATATACAACATGATGTAACCATGATGGACTTGTGTAACACAAAACAAAGTGATGACATTAAGTTTTTCCATTAGTATACTTAAGTGAAAAACATGATAAAGGTCATTAGTATAGGTATATCTGACAGATAGCACACTGCATACCCAACGAGATGACAATGCTTGTTGTGAAAATGCTAAGTATAGAATTTGTTGATGAACACTATCAAGTGTTGAACTAAAAACAAAGCATAAAGGACATCACCGACGAAACAATTTTTAGAACATCGTCGACGGATCCAAAATCACTAAACTAATAGTACAGTTTTATGAACATCACCAAAAAAGAAGAAAAGGTAACAAACCTGATGAACAATTCAATATAGGGACATTGACAAAGTAGAAGCCCAATAGATCAAAGAATGAAAGAAACCTGACAAACTGACAGAGCAGCCCTAGCATCAGAACCAACAGTCAGCTACATAACTCGCAAAAAGTGGATCTGACTTTCCATGTCAGATAAAACATTGTAATTCTATTTATAGAGTTTTAATTTTTTTTAAATCATTACTTGAGGGTCCATCAAGTATATTGTAAATGTTTTAAAGCATCCTAATGGATCTAAAACATAACTAACTAAAGATCAAGGTCGAGTTGTAAACCTTGAATCTAAAGTTAACTTGAAAAGCATGAATCAAGAATAGACCTAGAAACTAGTATATATAGATGTTCAATCATTTTTAATAGTAAGAGTTGATAAATTATTGTAGCCACAAAGAGAATCTAAGAAGTAGAAGTGAATTCATGCAAATTTTAGAAATAGATCATATCATTTCTCAAGAACACAGACAAGGCTACCGACGAGCAAAGACAAGTTATTACTCAATCACTTAAGGTGATTACATATAAGTTGTAAGCTTTATAGGATCTATTATCAGAAATTAGAGATTTCATATACTATCAGATCAACATTTATAATATAGTTGCATTCTAACAAGTGCATCACATCAGAAATCCTTTAGTAGAAGGTGAACTTAACAGTTCTTGACAAATCTCTTAACAGAGTGCACACTTAACGATGTTGCTAAAGCTTCAAATGAAGTAGATCGTAATAGGTCTCCACTCTAATACTCCTAACAGGGTAGATCATCAGAAGTGGTCAAATTATAAGACTTAACCGGCTCCCTTCTTATCTGTAGATAGTGAAGTTTTGTGGGTGACATCCCCACCGCAATTTTTACTTCTTAATAGTTGTTTTCTGTGATATCATATCTTGTGTTTTGTGTTATTTACTTTAATGTATGTTTCTTGAATGTTTACACATATAAAGAACTTATGTTATGATTTCACATACATAAAGAAAGATGAACAGATAGATAGGTGAATATACAAATCTGATGACACAAAGGTTAATGGGCTGATCACATAAAATTTTTAGAGGTACTAATTTACCCCTCCCCTCTCAGTACATCATTCCAGTAATTCCAACAATTGGTATCAGAGCTAAGTCTCTTTCTTGAAAAGCTTAAATACTTAAGAGAAAAGATCAAGACAAGACTGGACAAGACTATTGAGAATGAGCAGTTACAAATTCAGATTCACTATGAGTAGTACAAAGAGGTGAGAGTAAGCATGAGAAAGTTTCTTGACGAAAGAAATATTATGGCATCTAAGCTTAATGAAAAATATTATCAAGAAGAGGAGATCCTGGATTACTTCAACTCAGTTGAATCAACAACAAGCAAAGCATCAGACACATTAGTAGAAGAGATCACAAGTCTACAAGAGGTCAATCTACATCTGACAAAGAAAATCAAGATGCTTCAAATTAGTTAAGATACTCAGATGGTAAAAATGATTGATTTCATGAATGATTCGAGAAAAGCTGAATTGGAGAGAACATTAGTTATTGATGATAGGGGGAAAATCATAGAGAAACTACAAGAAAAAGAATCAGAAATTCAAAGACATACTGATCATCACCATGAGATTACCAATCAGATTATTATTATGAGTCAAGAGGAAAATAAATTAAATACTAAACTCATTGAAAGAATATAGATCATCGGTGAGCTAAGAGAAGAAAATGAAAAGTTAAAGCATGAAGTCAGAATTCAAAATTAGCACTATGAATTAATCAAGAAAGCTGAAGATAGCAATAAAAGAATGGATTATTTTTTTGATAGACAAAGAATAGTCAACAACTACACAGGTCTAGGATACACCGAAAATGGAGAATCATCTATTCAATTAGATCAAAGAAATGCTTATGCAACTCCAAGAACCAAGAAGCTGTCATGCAATCTGTGAGGCCTCACCCCGAACCTCATCATAGTTTTCCAGTTTTTCTGCTTATGATAGATTTAGTATATGACACTTTACTTTTGATGCACTATGGACATTATGAATTTTATGCTTTATGATGCACCTTATGGACTATATTATGTTTTCTATTATGAACATTTATTCTGAGACAATTGATTTGGAAATACATTATGATTATGTTATGGTTATTGATAAAATTGGGATTTATTAGAAATAGATATTTAATTTTGATTTCTTGCAATGTGAATTTTACTTTATGATAAATGCTTAAAATGAGATTGATGTATTCTTGTGATCTTTAGCAATAAACTTAATATTTTGATGGTTTCCTTAAATTTCAAATATTGCTTATTTCTTTATGATGTATATTTATCTCCTTGGACTACTGATATTTGAATTGAGTGTGCAGGTAAGAAACCATAGAATTTTATCCGGGGAACCAAACAAAGGGGTATGTGAAAGCAGTTTGAGCCAAGGTTGCGTCTAATGAAAGACAAGGCCTTTTTGTTACGTAATTTTATTCGTAAAAGTATTTGGATGATTGTGGAAGTGTAATCTTTAAATGTATTTCTTAATTCTTTGTGAGTTTTTCCTAAGTGGATATGACATGGCCTTGTGATGTGTAAATGTATTGTGTGTCATTTGACACTTGTGTTTTGTACTTAAGGCCATGACATGTCAACTTGGGAATGGTTGTCCACCTACCTAGATTAGTACATTAGTGAATCCCCATATGCATACCTTGGTTTGGGAGATGAGAGAGTGGTCATCTCATTGAAATTTTGAAGTTACTCTTAAAGTGGACTTTTGGAAGGGTTGTGAAGTGTCCAGGGATATGTTTTTCATGCCCAAAAATTCGTGCCCAAAAAATGCAACAAATTTTTTTTTTAAAGGTGAAATTAAAGTCAAGTGGGTCTAAGGGGAATCATGACTAAGTGTCAACCTCCCTTAATCCTAGTCATCTACTATAGTTAAAGATGCACAAGGTGACATTTAATCTTGTGTTTGACTAGAATTAATTTTAGGATAATGCTCGAAGAATAAACAAGGTGAGGTTAAAAATATTTCGCATGTCATCCACTAAATTAATTAATAGAGTTTGATGATGTGGAGAAGGAGAGAGAGACTCCCGATTCTCTGTCTCCAAGGTCGTTCAGAAAACCTGGTATGTTAATAGCTTAATGAATTTTGTGTTAAATTAACCCTCTACGGAATGGCACTTCCATAATATTATTTTCATAATAGTCAGTATACTGGCCACATATATTGACCACATAAAAATAACATTAAGAGTCCCTAAGATTTATTTAAAAACTTTAATTAGGTTCTCCCCCTTAAAATATTTTCCAATTAAATTATTAAATT
>MU225822.1:158402-172855 GCA_018584345.1 Thuja plicata | reverse complement strand
CCAAGTCAAGCCTCACAAGAGTTGATTTTCGTCCAACTTGGGAAATCAACTTTTTGGAAGAGTCACATGGTCAACTAGAGGCTATCCTAGGGTTAAAATGGCCCTTAACTATTGGTATAACAAGTGGGCTACCTAAAAATGACCCCAAAACACCCCTGGACACTTCACAACCCCTCCAAAAGCCCACTCTAAGAGTAATTTCGAAATTTCAATGAGGTGACCACACTCCCATCTCCCAACCCAAGGTATGCATATGAGGATTCACTAATGTACTAATCTAGGTAGGTGGACAACCATTCCCAAGTTGATATGTCATGGCCTTAAGTACAAAATACAAGTGTCAAATGACACACAAAATATTTACACATCACTAGGCCATCTCATATCCTCTTAGGCAAAACTCACAAAGAAATAAGAAATACATTTAAAGATTACACTTCCACAATCATCCAAATACTTTTATGAATAAAATTACGTAACAATGAGGCCTTGTCTTTTCATTAGACGCAACCTTGGCTCAACTGATTTCACATATCCCTTTGTTTGGTTCCCTAGATAAAATACCATGGTTTCTTATATGCACACTCGATTTAAATATCAGTAGTCCGAGGAAATAAATATACATCATAAAGAAATAAGCAATATTCAGAATTTAAGGAAATCATCAACATACTAAGTTTATTACTTAAGATCACAAGATTACATAAATCTCATTTTAAGCATTTATCATAAGGTAAAATTCACATTGCAAGAATTCATAGTTAAATATCTATTTCTAATAAATTTCAATTTCACCAATAACCATAACATAATCATATTGTATCAATTGTCTCCGAATAAGTGTCCATAATAGAAACATAATATAGTCCATAAGGTGCATCATAAGCATCATGTGTCCATACATCCAAAATGATCAAATCTGAGGCATAAAGCATAAAATCCATAATGTCCATAGTGCATTAAAAGTAAAGTATCATATGCTAAATCTATCATAAGCAGAAAAACTGGAAAACTATGATGAGGTTTGGGGTGAGGCCTCACAATGTTGGGGTCATTTTTAGGTAGCCCATTTATTATACCAATAGTTAAGGGCCATTTTAACCCTAGGATAGCCTCTCGTTAACCATGTGACCCTTCCAAAAAGTTGGTTTTCCAAGTTAGACGAAAATCAACTCTTGTGAGGCTTGACTTAGATAGACCACCCTTCCATATTTGTGCTAAGACATAATTCACCTTTTAGAAGCTTCCCTCTTTAGATCCATTTTTAGTAAAGTGTAAGAGTTTAGGGAAGAGGGACCAAGTAGAAGACTTTGCTTCTCCCCATGAGCTTTCTAGTGGCTTTTTAGTGGGAACTCTCCATGTTGGAGAGTTTGAACACCCACTCTGTAACTTAGAGACATAGCTAGAGTTGGTGATCTTGGAAGGAGGAAATTGGCTAAAAAGGGAGCTCTTCTACAACTATCTTCCTTAAGCTTGGATTCTAGGTTGGTGGATGTTGTGCAACTCTCTCTCTTTTTATCTTATGTGCTCTTGCTAAATGAATGTTGTTTGTATTTATGGGCTTATGGGAGCCATAAATATTATTGTCATTGTTATGCTTGGTGTTGTTAATGGGAGTATTAAGACTCACTCACCCTTGGGAGGGAAGAGTAGTCTTGGGGGTGGAGGAGTTATGACAGCCCTTGGTGTAGAGTCTCGCATCAAGGAGGAGAGGGAAAAAGCATGGAGTATGGGCTCCATGAAGCCTCCCTTGTTGTTGCTTCAATTGGGGGTCATAAGGGTATGGTGTTGTTTAGTTTTAAAAATGTGTAAAAAAGTATTTGGACAGCCATGTGAAGGCTGAGATTTTTATGTCTTTGAGTATGGCTTTCTCCCTTGGGTACTTGGTCCACTTCACCCCTTGTAGGATCTTGAGTGATCCATTGTGAAAGCCTATGGGATTGGGAGTTTAATGTAAGATCATCATGTTCCTTTTGTTGTATGAATGTCACCCACCTTTATTTGGTTCCCCAAGCTCGGGGGTGGCCTCATAGGAGGCCTAGGTTGGGTGGAGAGCAGCCCATGGTTTCTAGTTTTTCCTTGTCTTATTTTGTATTGCAGATTTGAAGTTGGAGATATACTTGAAGATTGAAAAGAATTAGAAAGAAAAGTGACCTATAACTATGTACTAGTAAAAATCCATGTGGCTATTTTTATGTATCTCTTATAAGCATATTTGATAGAAACCATTAAAAAAGATAAACTATGTATTGTGTTTGGCTCTTGATTGAATATAATTTCCTTTCTATGTGGAGAAAGACATTGTTACAAAACTTATTATTTTAAGTTCTTATTATTTCAAAATAAAGTTGTGCAAGGTCACTTGTTTAGTAAACCTTCAATTTATTTTTAGTGATCTGGAAGTTACTAGTTGCAATAAAAATAGAATAAGAGTAAACAAAATAATACAGTATCATGCATAAATTATGTTACTTGAATCATGGCTGCACTTTAGCAAATTAAAAATCTGTCTTGGAATATGTTTAGGTTATTTGATTTCACAAAGATGAAAAGAAATACTACAATAAAAAAAAAAATCAATCTTCTCTCTCTTCCTTTAAATCAATAATGATTAACAATTAGAATAGATTGTGAAAAACACATAGGGGACTACATCAGGAAACTTATACGCCTTAACCTACCACCCTTTTTAGGAGCCACAGGTGGGAGTGAGGCTGAGGCATTCCTTTTGAGCCTCGAGAGATGTTTTGGATTGCGCCCTTATGGGAGTAATACAAGGGCACACTTTTTTATCCACTTGTTGAGAGGATCAATAGCTATTTGGTGGAGGACAGAAGAGTTAAATGGTAATCTGGCTATGGATACCCTCACTTGGGGCACCTTTTTAGAGAGATTCAAGGATCGTTACCTATCTGAGCATTATAAGCAGTGACAGATTGATTATTTTCATGACCTTCAGCAGAGAGGGCTCACTGTAACACAATATGAGTGTAAGTTCTTGGAACTTCTACCCTATGTAGATTATATGAGAGATGAGAAGATCAAGGTCAACGACTTTGTTAGAGGGTTGAATGCATCTATATCAGGTTCAATGCGCATGGCAGCACCAGGGAACCTTCGAGAGGCCGTGGAAAAGGCCGTGATTACTGAGGAGATTCAAGTTAGGGGATAGGATGCATGAGATCGGTCACAGAACTGAAACACCACAACACAGAATTTAGGGTATCAAAAAACACATTGGAAAGGAAATAACAAGAATCAGAACAATAACAGGCAGTCCTTGGGGTCTTACAAGTCCCCTCTGTCTCAGCAACAGTCATATCAGGGACAAAAATAGAAGGCCCCTCAGGGGTAACAGGGCTCCAAGCCCAAACAGTGGCAGTCACAGACTCCTAGTAGGGACCAAAGGTCACAGGAATCATCGGCACCACCATCTAGGACTCAGCAGTCCTCCAAGGGTGGTTATAGTGGTTCTAGCAGGACAGGGGGCTCATAGTATTCTAGACCCCAAGGTACCTAGTTTCAAACTCGAGGGCCATGTTATTCTTGTGGTGCCATGGGGAACTTGGCTAGAGATTTCCCTCAAGGGGGTGGTCAGCGCACTGCAGCATTAGAGCCCACTGTTGGTGATATGGGTAGATCCCATAGAGTTTTTACAGCGGTTGACAACCGCCATGCAGAACATCAGGCTATCATGATTGAGACTACAGGTATGATTGGAGGTAACAGAGCTACTATTCTATTTGATTCAAGTGCTACAGATTCTTTTGTTTCTCCATTGGTCATGGAGTGTTGCGAGCTAGTGGTAGCTAGATAAGAAGTTAGTTGGGAGGTAGAGTTAGCCTCAGGTTCTAGAGTACCTGTCACTTCCTTAGTTAAGGATTGCCAGATACAGATTGGTTCCATGACCACCATTTTAGATTTATGTATCACTCCTCTTGGATCCTATGGGATAGTACTTGGCATGGATTGGCTTTTTGCACATAAGGCCAAGCTAGACTGCTGGCAAAAGAAGGTATAATGTTTAGATGAAAACGGTAATGCTATAGTAATCCCAGGGGTTCAGAGGGTAGTATCCATTCATATGATTTTCGCTATGTAGCTTAAGCAGTGCATGCGAAAAGGGTGCCAGTTATTTTCCATCATGATCAGTGATAGGGATGAGGAAGAAGAAAAGGAAACTTCTCTTGATGATCATCCCATGTTGCAGGAATTTGTAGATGTGTTTCCTTTAGAATTACCCGGTATGCCTCCCCATAGAGAAGGTTATTTCCATATAGACCTCATGCTAGGTGTTGCACTAGTATCTAGGAAACCTTATAGAATGTCTCCTAATGAGATTAATGAGCTAAAGATTCAACTTGAGGAGCTCCTAGAGAAGGGGCACATATGACTTAGTGTCTCTCCTTGGGGTGCACCAGTTATTTTTGTCAAAAAGAAGGATGGATCACTTAGATTGTGTATGGATTATAGGTAGTTAAACAAGTTAACCATTAAGAATTGATATCCACTGCCTAGGATTGATGACTTGTTCGATTAGTTGCAGGGTGCCCATGTGTTCTCCAAGATAGATCTTAAATCAGGGTATCATCAGTTGAGAATCGTGGAAAGTGATATCCACAAGACAGCCTTCTGGACTAGATATGGACATTATGAGTTCATTATTGTGCCTTTTGGTCTTATGAATGCCCCTGCGGTATTCATGAGCCTCATGAATGCGATATTCCACACTTTCCTTGATAGATTTATGGTTGTGTTCCTTGATGAAATACTGATATATTCTCGTAATGAGAAGGAACATGAGGAGCATTTGAGACAGGTATTACAGTGTTTGAGGGATAACCAGTTGTATGGTAGTTTGTCAAAATGTGCCTTCTTCAGAATAGAGGTCTGATATTTAGGCCATGTTATTTTAGGTGATGGGATCTCAGTGGACCCATCTAAGATTGATGCCATTATGAATTGGCCAGCACCTACTACTGTGACCGAGGTCAGAAGTTTCATGGGTCTCACAGGATATTATAGGTGGTTTGTTTAGGGTTTCTCTAGAGTGGCTCATCCTATCACATCCCTACAACAAAAGGGAAATAATTTTGATTGGACAAAGAAGTGTGAGAGGGCCTTTCAGGAACTCAAGAAAGCACTTACTAGTACACCTATTTTAGCAGTGCCAGAGCCTACAACGGACTTTGTAGTCTACACAGATGCTTCCTTGGATGGTTTGGGGGAAGTACTTATGCAGGATGGGTGAGCTATTGCATATGAGTCTAGGAAACTTAAGACCCATGAGCTTAATTACCCTACCCATGACCTTGAGCTTGCGGTAGTAGTGCATGCTTTAGTGCGATGGTGACACTTTCTCTTGAGACATCGATTTGAGCTTCATTCAGACCATCAGATTTTATAGTATATATTCACTTAGCTGAACCTTAATGTTAGGCAGAGGAGGTGGATGGAGTTCTTATGTGAGTATGACTTTGATTTCCATTATATCAAAGGAAAAGAGAATGTGGTCGCTGATTCCTTGAGTAGGAGGCAACATGAGTTATCTTCCATGATCATTGGTATAGACTTGAGAGATTGTATACTACACCATTTGCAGGAGGATGAATTATATATAGAGGTTTGTCAGTTGATCCAATCTCAGAGACCCCTTATGGGGAGATTTTTAGAATATTCCTTGCAGTTTGATGGTCTATTACATCATAGAGGATGCATCTATGTACCTTCTTCTGGGGATTTGCGTAATACCATCATGCTAGAGGCTCATAGAGCCCCTTATGTGGTGCATCCTGGAGTTAAGAAGATGCATGCTAATTTGAGACAGCTCTATCATTGGCCGGGTATGAGACAACACATTGCAAAATTAGTAGCCTCGTGTCTTGAATGCTAGAAGGTTAAGGCCGAGCATGGTCATCCTAGAGGGATTCATTAGCCTCACAAGGTACCTATGTGGAAGTGGGATGTTATATCCATGGATTTTATTATTGGTCTCCCTATTTCATCTCGACGCCATGATGCTATCTTGGTGACAATTGACGAGTTGACCAAAGTGGTCCACTTTTCACCCATTTGTACCACATTTATAGCCCTAGCAGTGGCACAGGTCTTCTTGAGAGATATATTCAGACTACATGGCATTCCTCCAAAGATCATTTTTGACAGGGATTCTCTCTTCACATCATCTTTTTGGAGAGAATTACAGGCAGCTTTGGGCACCAGGCTCAACTTTAGCACAACTTATCACCCAGAGATAGATGGTCAAATGGAGAGAGTGAATCAGGTTCTCAAGGATATGCTTCGTATGTATGTTATGGATCACCAAGTCAAGTGGGAGGAGTATTTACATTTAGTAGAGTTTGCCTATAATAATGGGCATCATTCATCTTTGGGTATGCCACCATATCAGGCACTGTATGGTAGACCTTGTAGGACACCTTTGAGTTGGGATTGGATTGAGGACAGAGTTACCATTGTACCACAGCTAGTCCTAGAGATGGAGCAGCAAGTAGCCTTAATTAGGCAGCGTCTCCTAGAGGCGCAGGATCGATAGAAGAAGTATGCCGATGCAAAGAGGACAGATCGGGTATACATGGTTGGAGAAAGGGTCTTCTTGAGAGTACGGCCTCACAAGAATCCAATCTATTTTGGAAAGGGCTCTAAGCTTGCACCTTGATTTGTGGGACCATTTGAGATATTGGAGAGGATAGGACTAGTTTCTTACCATCTAGCCTTGCCACCTAGCCTATCACGCATCCATGATGTGTTTCATGTTTCTATTTTGAGAAAATGTATTTATGATGAGTCTCACATTATAGATTGGGATGCCTTACAGGTGGAGTCAGACGGGTAGTTAGTATTGGAGTCTATTCACATTTTAGCACGCCTGACGCTAGGCCTGCGGAGCTGAGAGCTAGACCAGGTTAGGGTTCAGTGGGATTTCTATGATGAGGTTACAACTTCTTGGGAGGATTTAGCGTAGATGAAAGCTCAACATCCCCATATTTTTTATGAACTCTAGGAGGAAGTTCAAGCCTAGGGGGGAGGATGTGAGGCCTCACCCCAAACCTCATCATAGTTTTCCATTTTTTTGCTTATGATAGATTTAGCATATGACTCTTTACTTTTGATGCACTATGGACATTATGGATTTTATGCTTTATGATGCACCTTATGGACTATATTATGTTTTCTATTATGGACATTTATTCTAAGACAATTGATTTGGAAATACATTATGATTATGTTATGGTTATTGATGAAATTGGGATTTATTAGAAATAGATATTTAATTTTGATTTCTTACAATGTGAATTTTTCTTTATGATAAATGCTTAAAATGAGATTGATGTATTCTTTTGATCTTTAGCAATAAACTTTTTATGTTGATGATTTCCTTAAATTTTGAATATTGCTTATTTCTTTATGATGTATATTTATCTCCTTGGACTACTGATATTTGAATTGAGTGTGCAGGTAAGAAACCATGGAATTTTATTTGGGGAACCAAACAAAGGGGTATGTGAAATCAGTTTGAGCGAAGGTTGCGTCTAATGAAAGACAAGGCCTCGTTGTTACGTAATTTTATTCGTAAAAGTATTTTTATGATTGTGGAAGTGTAATTTTTAAATGTATTTCTTAATTCTTTATGAGTTTTGCCTAAGTGGATATGACATGGCCTTGTGATGTGTAAATGTATTGTGTGTCATTTGACACTTGTGTTTTGTACTTAAGGTCATGACATGTCAACTTGGGAATGGTTTTCCACCTACCTAGATTAGTACATTAGTGAATCCCCATATGCATACCTTGGTTTGGGAGATGAGAGAGTGGTCATCTCATTGGAATTTCGAAATTACTCTTAAAGTGGACTTTTGGAGGGGTTGTGAAGTGTCTAGGGGTGTGTTGGGGTCATTTTTAGGTAGCCCACTTGTTATACCAATAGTTAAGGGCCATTTTAACCCTATGATAGCCTCTAGTTGACCATGTGACCCTTCCAAAAAATTGGTTTTTCAAGTTGGACGAAAATCAACTGCTGTGAGGCTTGACTTGGATAGACCACCCTTCCATATTTGTGCTAAGACATAATTCACCTTTTAGAAGCTTCCCTCTTTAGATCCATTTTTGGTAAGGTGTAAGAGTTTACGGAAGAGGGACCAATTAGAGGACTTTTCTTCTCCCCATGAGCTTTCTAGTGGCTTTTTAGTGGGAACTATCCATGTTGGAGAATTTAAACACCCACTCTCTAACTTAGAGACATAGCTAGAGTTGGTGATCTTGGAAGGAGGGAATTGGCTAAAAAGGGAGCTCTTTTACAACTATCTTCCTTAAGCTTGGATTCTAGGTTGGTGGATTTTGTGCAACTCTCTCTCTTGTTATCTTATGTGCTCTTGCTAAATAAATGTTGTTTGTGTTTATGGGCTTATGGGAGCCATAAATATTGTTGTCATTGTTATGCTTGATATTGTTGCAAAGCTTTCTTTTTGTTTTTCCTTGTTTTTTGATGTTAATGGGAGTATCAAGACTCACTCACCCTTGGGAGGGAAGAGTAGTCTTGGGGGTGGAGCAGTTATGACAGCCCTTGCTGTAGAGTCTCTCCTCAAGGAGAAGAGGGAAAAAGCATGGAGTATGGGCTCCATGAAGCCTCCCTTGTTGTTGCTTCATTTGGAGGTCATAAGGGTATGGTGTTATTTAGTTTTAAAAGTATGTAAGAAAGTATTTGGACAGCTATGTGAAGGCTGAGATTTTTATGTTTTTGGGTATGGCCTTCTCCCTTGTGTACTTGGAACACTTCTCCCCTTGTAGGATCTTGAGTGATCCATTGTGAAAGCCTATGGGATTGGGAGTTTAATGTAAGATCATCATGTTCCTTTTGTTGTTGTTTTTTGTATGAATGTCACCCACCTTTGTTTGGTTCCCCAAGCTTGGGGGTGGCCTCATAAGAGGCCTAGGTTGGGTGGAGAGCAGCCCATGGTTTCTAGTTTTCCCTTGTCTTATTTTGTATTGCAGATTTGAAATTGGAGCTATACTTGAAGATTGAAAAGAATTAGGAGGAAAAGTGACCTATAACTATGTACTAGTAAAAAGCCATGTGGCTATTTTTATGTATCTCTTATAAGCATATTTGATAGAAACCATTAGAAAAGACAAACTATGTATTGTATTTGGCTCTTGATTGAATATAATTTCCTTTCTATGTGGAGAAAGAGATTGTTACAAAACTTGTTATTTCAAGTTCTTATTATTTCAAAATAAAGTTGTGCAAGGTCACTTGTTTAGTAAACCTTCAATTTATTTTTAGTGATGTGGAAGTTACTAGTTGCAATAAAAATAGAATAAGAGTAAACAAAATAATATAGTATCATGCATAAATTTTGTTACTTGAATCATGGCTACACTTTAGCAAATTAATTATCTGTCTTGGAATATGTTTAGGTTATTTGATTTCACAAAGATGAAAAGAAATACTACAATAATAAAAAAATTCAGTCTTCTCTCTTCCTTTAAATCAATAATGCTTAACAATTAGAATAGATTATGAAAAACACACACACACACATATATAACCTGTCTTTTAGAAATATATTTATGCATACACTCATTTTTATTGCTGCTGAATTATTTTATTGAATCTTTTATAATAAAAAATAATATAAATATATACACATATATACATATGTATATATATTTATGTACACATATATAATATACTTATATATATATAATATTCAAAAAAAATAGTATACTTAATGGGAGATATATATTTATTTATATATATATATATAATTATAAAGTATTTATTTTTATAAAAAAAAAGAGTTTACATTTTTTTTCAAGAAAAAAAAAAAAAAAAAAAGAGGGGAGGGCCTCAGCAAAGCCGCAAGCCCCATCTCCCCCACGCTTCCTTTAAGGAAGGCGGTGGGAGGGGAGGGGTTTAACCCCCTCAGCCGCGCTGAACTCCCCATAGTCGCGGCTTAAAACCGCGGACTGTGGAGGAGGTGGTGGCTGCAGCTAACCATCTGCCGCTCCACCCCAGTGCGCCGCCACAGACCGCTGCCCATTTTAAAAATAGACCCCCCCGCCTTTTTGTTAACCCGCAACCAATGTAGAGTCTGCTGCCATGGTTAAAATGGAAGACTCTTCAACTTGAAATAGGTAAAATATATATATTTTTTAATATATAAATATACATACTATAATGTATGTATATATATATATTGGAATATATATATGGAAAGTTTCATGGATGCCTCTCTCCCTCCATTGTTGAAAACCTGCAACACAAAAATAAAAAAAAATAAAAATTAGGGTTTGTAAGAATGGAAATTTTGAAGTAAAGAGGTAAACAAAACATTACCCCTTTTCTCTTCATATTTTGACCCTAACCCTAATTTTGAATTAGGGTTAGGGCATGAAAATATGCGATGAAAAAGAAATGAGATTTCAAACTTAATTTATAATAGAGCTTTTAGGTGGGAAACTTTTCTTTATTGTTTCCAAGAGTTCTTAAAGGGCTTTTCTAATTAGCTTGTTGCTTTAGCAAAATTTTGCATGAAGTCCATATTTAAATATTTTAATAAGTGAGATATCTAATGGGAACTAAAATTTGTGGTCTATCATTTCCTTTATATATTAATTTGGAGTCTATTTAATTAAATGGTTGATTTAAGTTAGAAATGTGAAACTTGTAATGATGACTTTTAATTAATTGACTTCAAATTTTTAAACATATAGTATATTTATTAAAGGGGTTTATAAGTTGAGACCAATTTCTGTAATCGAGTATTAAATGAGGTAATAAAGTTTTTGAAAACAATAGCGAATTTCCATCGTTAGTATTTTGTAAGTTTAAATTTAACTTAAAGAAGGTGACCACATCATAGATTTGACTATAATCTCATATTAAAATGTATTCAACATTCTAGACATGGAAATAGTTAATTTAAATTTAACGCACAAATTTGATTCTTAATTAAGTCAACAATTAAATAGTCTATGAGGATAAATTTAATTCCGATAAGGTTATTTTTATGGGCCCAATATATGTGGCCAGTATATTGGGCACCGTAAAAATAGCATTGTTGTAATTCTTTAGTAAATGAGGCATCATTAATAATTTTGGGGATTAATGAGTAACTAAACATTTGTAAATCTAATTAAGGGTTAGGTTTAGTATTTATTCTGGAACATGATTAGCCTTAAATGGAATGGCGTACATCAACCACCTGATGAACATATTCAACCTAGACTCAGATTAATGTTTAGGGGTTGAGGGATGCTGTCTTAAGGACATGATCCCCCTCGACCCTGCAGAAGTTAACAATGCTTTGAAATCTAGAACTCTTTGGATAGATGCAAGATTAACATATTTAACCCTAACAGTAATCCTTAAATCCTCTTATACCTTTAAAAAAAAAAGATGTTGCATTTTTGGCTGCAAAATTTTTGGGTATGACACAATCACTGTGGAAAACCAGGCCACACCTCAAACATTTGCAAAAAAAAAATGAAAGGTATTCCTCAATCACAATCTACTTTCATTGGTAATTGTTATAAATGTCACAAGAAAGGACACAAGGCACATGAATGCAGATCCAAGGTGACAAATCCAAAGAAGGAAACCTACATGGACAAGTACTTTTCTACCTAAAAAATGAATGGACATACACATCAAGAGTGCTGGAAAAAGAACAAGAAAGCATGGACACCAAAAGAACCTGATAATGGCTATAAACTGACAAGAAATGGTAACTCATATGTTTGGGACTATAACATGTGGGTAAACTGCACAGCATGTGGAAGGTATGGTCATATTTCTACCAACTATATGAGAAAATGGACAAGAAGACCAAGAGGATGGACCAATCTAGGTATAGCATGTTTACATTGTCATAAGGTTGGACATGTGATAAAATATTGCAAAGACTGACTGATAGAAACAAGCACTTATCCCAATGGAAATACCATTGATGACATCAAGAAGATGAGAAACAAGATGTAGAGAAAATCTACAAACACTGAAGGTGTTGGAACAAGCAATGCAAATGATGACACCCCATCCAATGGATCTAGTGGCATCACTATTCCCAGTTAAGTTGCACAAGTAAGTATGGAAATGCATTATGAAAAGTTATATTATGCATCTGTTCCATTACACATTGATCATATTGACAAAATTAGCATTATTAAAGATGCACTATATTGTTACTTGTAATACTATTGAAATAAAATTCCATTGATAAATGGGTATCAATAAGCATCGGTGAACACACATAGTAAAGTTGACACTACTTACCAAAATGTATCGGGCATTACCCAAAAGCCAAGTTGCTAAGTGTAACTGATAGATATTGTTTATCTTTGAACTGATAGAGGTTTTTGTTTCCATCTTACCGACAATCATCAGTGAAATCACCAAAGTTGCTAGCTACCCTGAAACTTTGTGCCTACACTGATGATTTTATTTATGCCTCAACCGACATACTCAGTCTTTGTACACTGATGAGTTGTTAATCATTAATGACAACTTAGGGCACAAAAGGTTATAAAAGCGCGATCGAAGAAATCATTTTGCACCCATAATTTTTGAGCAATGAAGCAGAGCTAAGTAGAGCGATTAAAGAATAGATTGAAGTGCAACCTCAACAAGATTCAAACATGACTCAATAGATTCACGAGCAATCACAGAGATTCAATAAGTACCTATAATCACCGACCACGCTGTTTAAATTATGGAAAGCCCAAAATTTCAAAATACGATGGCATCTACTTCAAGAACAACAAAATTGAAAGAGGATAAGAAGAAAATGATTAATCTTATTAGCAATAGTACTTGTGTTGAACCTAAATACAAGTTACACCCAGAAATTGCATAGCAACCCGATGATTCTAGAGCATTCTCCATAATCCCACCTAGGTTTTTGTTGGTAGAGGATGTAAGGTCCTATATACATTGCAAGATCTTGGAAATAGGAGATCTAGACCTAGAAAATTCCTATAATGCACTATGTGACGACACTAAAAACCTGAAAGAAGAGCACAAGCATCTGGAGGTGAAAGGTCTAACAAATGCATTACACTTTCCTATGGTTTTTAAAACCGAATGGATACGGATAGTTTTTAGTAGAATGCATAACCAGACATTGTGGCTTGATGAGCCTAAATGAATAAAAAAAAGATGTTATTCATGCGGTTACTGGATATCCCACAACCGACAAGCCAAAAGCTCAAAAGCACCCATCCAAAAAGGAAGTAGAAAAGTTAACAGGTGCAAAATTAGACAATAGAGGTCTCAAGGTTAACACCATCACTGACAAGGAACTTAAGCTTGGTTCATGTCTGGTAGGCTATAAATTTTTTTAGGCTAGCAGAATGAACAGCATAGAAAGCACTGCTATGAGCATAGCCTATAAGATCATCAAATAAGGAAAGAAGATGGATCTTGCAGAAATATTGTTAAATCAACTTGAGGAGAATATGAACACTATAAGGTCATCAAGGACAAACACTTGTAAGTTTGGTTCTCTTATTATGTGCATATTATTTTACTTTGAAGAATACTTTCCTTCCATATGCAAAGTAGTATGGGACATAAGCAAACCAATCACCATACATATATGTGAGCACATAGAATCATTAGGTATAGATTTTGATGACTTAATGAATGAATATTTCAAAGGATTTAAGGAAAAGATGCAAGCAAGAACAAGGATACCAGAGATTTTGATAGAAGAACACAAAGATGATATATGTTTTATGGTAGATACTGATTTTACTTATATCAAACTAGTAGTACCTAAAAATCTTGGCTTTCTCCACTGGATTATGAAATCCATATAGGAAAAGCTAAAAAATGAATCAAGGCACTATTGAATGAACCATTGGACAACAAGCAAACAAGATTTTTCACTTATGGAGAAGCCAAACTAAAAAATCAAGTCATATCTTGTTGTCAAGAAAATTGTAAACAAGAAGAATAAAATGGTAAAGGATTTAACGAAGAACTTTGCAGTTACTGAAGAAGGTGAAGAGGAAAAAAAAGGAAAGGAGGAAGAAACCAAAGGCCAGTCACCCATCGGTGAAGATACAGAAAAGAGTAACTCAGAGGTTACACAGTTAGATTCACCACCTCCTCCTCCACCTAAGAAATCAAGGACAATAGCTGTTTCAAGGACAAGAAGAAAAATAGTAAAGGAAGCAACTCCTTCATCATTGAAAAAGGGGAGAGTGAGAACCTACAAGAGGAAACAAATCTCACCAAAGGGGAAAAAAAACAAAAGGAGGAAGTTAAATAGAACAAGAGAAGATCTAGATGAATCAGCTATGCATGAAGCTGACATAGAAGTACAAAAAGGGAAAGAACCCTTGATTCCTAAAACCATTGATGAAATATGTAACAACATTTTAGAATCACAATCTATTTCAGATCCTAATATTAGGAAATGGTTGAAATT
>MU225822.1:147238-157546 GCA_018584345.1 Thuja plicata | reverse complement strand
CTATGAGTTCACCAAATGACACAAACCAACCAATATTCATGAGTGAATGTTATCTTACATTCACTCACAAATATTAATTGGTGCATATGATTTGATGACCTAATAAATTGAGTGGTATTTTGTGTGCGAATAGACAGGTATCTATAACTGAATGCAGGAAAGAAAAGAAAATGATGCAATAGATGTCACGAGCCCATGCTTGAACTTCACATAAGCCATTGTATGTAGAAGGATGGTTGATATCTCAGAAGGTTATTGCTCACATACACAAGAGGGATGAGATGCAGACATATGAAGGAGTCAAAAGATTCTACAAAAAGGACATGAACAAAGGAAGCTGGAGAATTGCAAAATTGAAGCACTCTGAAGATTCACTATTTTTATGCAAATAATGGAGAATGAGAAAATGTTGTTACAGTAAGTGCTTCTTCATATATATGTTCCTTCTAGACATCTATTAAAAGTTCACTTGGAGGATCTAAGTTGAAATCTCATACATAAAGATTATGCATAAACTGTGTTAAATGAGAAGATGTCATTGTAGTCATTTTAAAAGAGCTGAATCTGACAGAGTAAAACATGGAACAAAAGATGTGAAAACTACAAGTAATGATAGAGATTAACAGTCTCAAATCAGCATGGGTTTACACATACAAAAAGCACACATAATGGAAAAAGTATTACAAGATATCCAGAAGCTTCATTAAATGAGACTATGCTTAATAGTTCTGAAATATTGCAGTGTATAATGTGTTTTAGACAAACTATTGAGACAGTTTCTTTTTGCAAAGTTTACAACTCATATAGATGTTTTGAAAAGATGTACATTCTTGATAACAAAATAGGGCATGTAATATTGATAAGAATTATATATGCAGAATGGGTTTACTATTTCGAAGTAAAACCCATGGGAGTAACGAGCCTGTACTCAAACCCCATGGGTTTGTTCTTTCCTATGTATACTTCAAAAGAAAAATAGTGTATTTTTACATCAAAGATAGCAGCATATTCAACATATTTGTGCTTAGATGCTAAAAAGATACTCAGTATTATCATCAAGACTATAAACTAAAATTGTTTTTAACATAAAGTTGTAGTTCAAATGTCTTATATGTGTTTTCAGACAGTGGAGTGTCATTAAATAGAGAACCATATATTGTGCTTGCTAATTACTTGTATTTGAAGACATCAAGAATAATGTTTTTATTAAAACATTCAGACAATAAAAATACCATGGTTCACTTCAAAATTGAAACAAGCATTAAACCGACAACTCCAAGTGCAAAGCTATGTGGTTATTTTAAAGTGATGCAAGTTATAGCATGTGGGAATGACAGTGAGGTTTGACATCGAGCACTACTGAAGTTCATGGGCTTGATAGTAAACAAATAATAGTTCAAGAGTTGTATGAAGATTTAAAGCTATATTCAACATCAAATAGAGAGCACCAACATGCATTAAACACTTAGAAGGTTCACATTGATGCAATAAGAAGAGATAAATAAACAACAGAGGAGATGATCACTTATCTATATGTACAGAAGCTGCTGGTACATTATACTTCCAAATCATGGGTGTATCAACTCGCAGTAGAAATGTGAAGCTTATAACTGAAAGATGTCATAAAGTTTGAAGAGAATACATTCACCGCACCTTTCAGTCATAAGCTATATTTCTATATGCTAAAGAGAGTCACGGTTTCTAGTCTCAACATGGTGGTCGAGGTAAAAAAATCATAAATTGGTCTGTTGCCCGCATGTCTGAAGAAGGAAGTTAAAAGACATACAGTGGAGGCCGCAATTTTTCTTAGTTACATGTCACACAACAGACTGAGGATAAGTCTAAAACTATGACTGAGATGTCCCCAGTTTAGAGCCGAGGTTCATGGGTTGACATCTCAATCATAGTTTAAGACCACTCCAAGATTGTAGTGGTAGTAAACTCCAAATGTACAGTGGTGGCCGCAAACAAAGACCGCCAGAACTTCATTCATAGACTGTAATTTAAAACCCAAAATGGTGGTAAGACATCAATCCAGAACCTGAGTTAAGAGTGAATCTACAGTGCCATTAGTAAATGTCTTTGAAAACACTTCATCATCAAGTGTTCCAAGCTTTCAAGAAGACTAAAGTCAACCCACTGTGAAACCCGAAATCAAGCAAAAAGGAAGATTGATGACACTATATCATTAAACATCCCAACATTAAAGCAAATGCAGGATAACTTACAGTTGGAACCTGAGTTCAAAGCAAATGAAGATCAAAGGCTGTGACCTTTGCTGAAGAAGAAAGCGACAACAAAGATGCCATGTGTTACAGTGAGTATGTAAACAAAAAAATTTCCTCATAAAGCTCATGAAACTGGAAGTTTCTTCATAGAATAGAGGCAGAAACATAGCAGAGATTCATGGTTTCCATTTTCAAACATGGCGGTACCACAGAACAAAACCCTAAAGATGCAAATGAAATTGATGAATGGAATACATTTCATTTTACTCTCATTTGAAATCCATTGTCAGATGGAGTAAATGCAATTACAGTTCAAATGCATCGGTATTCCCTCCTTGTTGCCACATTGGTACCTTTTTTGTGCCATGACATAATGAAATGTCCCTTCCAATTGATGGTGATCAAATCAATTACAAACCATGCTGGTTACCAAACCACAGCAGCATCGACCATAGTGGTATGGTGTCGGTAGAGTCAGAGATGGGTTGATGCTGAGTTGACAAGGGTTTTGAACCCTTTGAGGTTAGGTAGTCAGGTTTTTTAAGTGGTGTGGTAACACTGTTAGATTAAAATTTCATGTATTCAAATGGGATGTAATTGATACATTGGTAACTGGTATGGTATACCAAATTTGGGGGGCTAAAACTTAGGGTTTTTGTCTTAGGGAAATTTATTAAACCCTATAGTTATGGAGGGTTTTTTTTGGAGGGATTTCTTTTTGGAGGGAAGATTATTTGAAATAAGCCATGTTGGCTATTTAGGGAGAGTTTTTTCTTTATGTTAAGAGGGTCAAATTGGTGGAGAAAAGAGTTTTAGTGAATTTCTGATTCCTATAGCTGTTGATTCATTTTTCTTTGTATTCCAGTTTAAGTCCATGCTTGTAATTTTGGTTGTGTGCAAGAGGATTTCATTATTCCTTGTCATTGCTCAGGAATTCATACATGTAACTTATATATAGATTTTGAAAAGAATATAGTGGCCCCACTTTTTTACATACATCTTATTGTGATCATCTGTTCAAGTTCCTTTTCAATTTTCTGCATATAAGAGTAATACCTTTGGAATTTGTTTTAGTGAATTGCATTGATTCCTATTCTATATTAAAAAATATAAGCCTTTTGCAGAATACGCATGTTGTTAATGGTAAAAGTATTTCTTATGGTCAAACCCTAGTTGTGACCTTCCAATTAACCTATGTATTGAGTAGTTAATGATAGTGCAGATATCCATCAGGGTATGATAAGTGAATGTCAGTTTGAAGCTTCAAAAGAATCTGAATCTCCTTGGTGTATCACCTTTTTCTAGTTTTTATGAAAGTTCAATTTTAAATCTCTGTTCCTTTTTCTCAGTTAAATTTTCAATTAGGAGGTGATATTCCATATCAGATAGGAACCAGCCTAGAATCTGGAGATTCTTCCTCATCCATAGTTCACCCACAGCTAGAGGAAGTTTCCATTGTCAGATAGAATTGCCATGAAGCCTTAATGCCTGATTTAGGGTGACAATTCTAAGCTTGAATAGTTTTTGGCACGCCCAGTGGGACAACAAACTGCTTCTCAGTTCTGATTTAATTTTTGTGATTGATTTTAGCTCTCAGTGTGGATTTTAATGAGCAAAACTCCAACAAGATCAAACAAGCGAGGATTTGTGTACCAGGAGATACAGTCAAGTAGAAGAGGAGGAATATCATTGAAAGGTGGAAGAACATCGCAAGATCCAAGAGGTTCTCTATTGAATTCAAATTTCTCTTCATTTGATAATCCCATTTTTGAAGATCAAGCTATGAATTTTGAAGAACTTGAGGTTATTTTTGAAGAGATCAATCTTCCTAAGGATCTGAGTGTTCCTACTCATTCCAGATTAGAGTTTCCAAGTATTGAAGATTTTTCTATAGATAATTCTATTTTTGGAGCTTCTACAAGTGTTACTGCAACAAATCCCCATAATTTGAAGACTTACCAAAGGAAGGTAGTTCAGCATACTCAACCTCCTATTGTACCTGCTATTCAACAAGTAACACCAGCTGTAGGAATGGCAAGAAATATGTTTTTTGTCCCTTTTGATCAAGGTAGTTCTCTCTGGATTGCAAATCACAATAATATACCCTTGGCTACCTTGAAAGGTTTTCTATCATTCACCGGAGAAGGTCAAGTAAAATCTATTGAACACATCAGAGATATTGCATCCATGTACAATGTACACCATGTCACGGAGGAAGATGTGGCTATGAAGCCATTGGCTACATCACTTAAAGCTAAAGCTCTTGACTGGTTCAGAAATCTTCCAATAAATTCTACTGCTACATGGGATGTTTTTGGGGAAAATCTTTCTAATTTTTTTGAGGATAAATCTGACAATTTGTATTTAGTAGAGAAATTAACTACTATCAAAAGGGCTCCTCAAGAAGAGTTAAGTGATTTTAATCTCAGATTCTAGAAAACTTGGAATAGGATTCCTACCACGATAAGACCCTCTACCAAATATGCTTTTTTATACTTTCTCAAAAGCTTGAATAGTGATATTTCGGTAATGATCCAGTCCATGGGAGGAAATTATTTACCTTAAGCCTATGATATTGCAATTAGAGCAGAGAATAGTCTCATTCAAGCAGGAAAGATAGATCCTAGGCCACCCATGCCTTACTTTCCCAATATCCAGCCCAATATGCCATTGATTACTCCACCATTAGCTCCATTACCATCTTACAAAATTGAAGAAATTATGCCTATGGTCCCTCCTAGTGAATCGCAAAGTATAAAAAAAAGCCAGCAAAAGATTGAGAGCTTGCTACAAACTTTTGGGAATGAATTAGTGAACCTGAAAAGGTAGCAAAGTCATCTCGTAGCCCATACTCAAAAAAAATTTGCAAGTTCCTCATCTCAGTAGCCTAATCAACCTGGTTATCAAGGCAATAAGCAGCAATATCAAGGAAATAGTATTGCAAATAGGCAAAACTAGAATCAAAGGCCTTATAGGCCATACAATCCAACACCTCTCAATGTTGTTAGGGATATTGTTCCTAGCCAAAATAACCTCATTGCAGATTATGAATGGTGTTATCCCTGTAATGAACAACACAATCAGTCTAAGTGTACTAATGGAGTGCTCAATCAAGCCTTAGTGGTTCAAAGTATCATAGATTCACAACCTACTGTATCTATTGAAGAGGCTCAGAAACACTGTGATACAACTACTCCTGACACTACTTTCCTCAATTGGCAAGAGGAAGAGTTTTGTAGATTAAATGGTGATTCATCCATATCAGCAAACACTAGAGCCAAGAAGAGAGCCCTAGAATTAGAGAAATCAACTGCTGGGATTGCTACTACAAATCAATCATCACTCACTTCACCAGTTTCAATCTTAAAGGGAGCCTCTACTCATGCAAACAGAACAATACAGTATCAAAAATAGCCGAATCAGAGTATTAGTAAGTCTCCTCAAAAGGTACAATTTTCTATTCCTTATAACATTGTTGATAATATGAAAAAGATGAATGTTTCTATTTCCATGTGGGATTAATTAGCTATTCCAGGGAAAATTGATTTATTAAAGGAGGAACTGTCAAAAGGAACAGCAATTCCACATCAAGCTGTAAATAATCCTCCTAGAGTGGTCTTGGCCAATTTAGAGCCTTCAGTGGTTCAGGATGAAGCAGTCAAATAGAAGGAAAAGAAGATTGGTAAAGTACATCAGCAAGAATCATAGGAAATTAAAAATGCTGGAGAATTAAAGTAGCCAACAATACCAACTGAAAGAAAATCAGCAAATATGCAGAAGGTGACAGAAAAGGGAGGTAAGAAACCTACAAATATTAAGCCTCCTCCTTTTTCTGTTTCTTTAATCATTGGAAACAAATTAGTGCATAATTGTATGGTTGACAGTGGTGCAACCAACACTGTCATGCCAAAGACTATAGCTGATATATTAGATTTGAAGTATGAACCTCTTGAGAAAGGAGTTGTTCAACTTGATGGTTCTTCAGTAAAAATTGTTGGGGTTGTTAAAAATGCAAGTCTAACCTTGCACTCATGTCCAAATTTCTCCATTTCCCAAGATATTTTTGTCATAGATCTGCCTCCTTACTTTTCTCTATGTTTATCAAGAGATTTCACAGCCAAGATATATGGATATTTCTCATCAGATTGGTCTCACCTGTATTTTAGAACTAGGTATGGTGCTAAGGTGACCACAAAATCAGAATTATGGGCCAAAGACCATATAGAGCCTTATAATCCTAGTCCCATAAATGCAAGCTATGTGATCATGGATCCGGATGAAATCAATGAGAGTTCATCTTATAACACACAAACTGAAGAATATCCCGATATGGTTCTTGATGAATGGGAAGCTAGAAATAACCAAGAAATGGATGTGTTTGATGCTGGTTTTGGTAATTATGTGATGTTAGAATCTGATTCAATTGTTCCTAATCTGATTAAAGATCAATGTTCTAAATTTGAATTATCTAACCAACTATGGGATTTGTATTTTGATGGGTCTAAGAATAAGGATGGCATTGGTGTAGGAGCTATGATGATTTCACCTCAAGGTGATAGATTTTATGCTACTTATTAGTTATCTTTTCCATGTTTTAACAATATAGCAGAGTATGAAAGCTTGATCCAAGGCTTAGAGTGGGCTAGGAAAAGAGGAATCAAATGTTTAAGATAATTTGGGGATAGTGAGTTGATAGTGAGATAGGTAAGAGGTATTAATGCTGCTAAAAATGATCTCCTAAAGTTGTACAAGTCAAGAGTGTTTGATATTTTGATAGATTTTGATGCCTTTAATCTCATTTCCATACCTAGAAGGAAAAATATACATGCTGATAGACTAGCTGGTATTGGTGCACATGCTTCAATTACAGAAAATAAAGGACTGATTTCAGACCGGTCACATATTAAAATTGTGGCAAGACCATCTATTCTTGATAATGATGCTAATTGGCAAGTATTTTACACTGATGAACACATCTTAAGTTTTATGACAGAAACTGAAGAGTTTATTTCTCCTAAAAGAGAAATCTATGATCAGCAAATGGAGAACCAAGTTATTCAGCTAAAGAGTAATAAGCTTCCGAGGGGATTGGTCAGCCTAGAATCAACTTTTAATTTTGATGATCAATTCAGAAAAGGTAAAACCAATTTGCTGGTTAAAGAGGATCATTAGGAGGAAGTGGATATTTTCAGAGACAAGTATCTAAAGGTTGGTAAAATAAACTCTCCCAAGGAAAAATAATTGTTTATTGATCTATTCAAAGAATATAGTGATGTATTTTCTTGGGATTATACTGATTTAAAATGATTTGATCCCCAACTAACTCAACACACCATAGAGTTAGAACCAAATGCAAAACCAATCAGGCAAAGGCAAAGGTCCATAAACCCCAAATTAGAGCCTTTAATGCTGAAAGAACTAAGAAAGATCTTAGATGGAGGCATAGTGTTCCCAATAAAGCATACATCATGGGTTTCCAATCTAGTTCCAGTTAGGAAGAAAAATGGAGAGATAAGACTCTGTGTAGATTTTAGAGACCTTAATAGGGCATCTCTAAAACATAGGCATCCCCTCCCTTCCATGGAACAGATCCTTCAATATGTTTCAAGCTCTGAAAGATTCTCACTCTTGGATGGATATTCTGGTTATAATTAGATTTTAGTTAAGGAATTTGATCAATTCAAAACAACCTTTACTACTAAATGGGGTACAATGGCCTACCGAAGGATGCCATTTGGGTTGTCAAATTCGGGGGCCACTTTTTAGAAAGCAATGGACATGGCTTTCAAAAACTTAATGTATAAATCTTTTTTAGTGTATGTAGATGATGTTACCATTTACAGCAAGATTGCAAACCAACATATTGATCATTTGAAACAAATTTTGCAGAGATGTAGAGAGATTGGAATCTCTCTTAACCCAAAGAAGTATGTCTTTGCAGTACATCAAGGCAAACTTTTGGGGTATCAAGTGTCTAAAGAAGGTACAACAATTGATTCTGAAAGGATTCATGCAATTCTTGAGCTATCACTGCCTAAACATAAAAAGGGATTGCAAAGTTTTATTGGAAGGATAAATTTTGTTAGATGCTTTATTCCCAATATTGCAAATTTATTGAAACCTTTGACTTCTATGTTGAAAAAAGATGTGCCTTTCAGCTGGACTACTAAGGGAAAAGAGAGTTTTGAGAAAATCAAGCATGCCTTATCTTCAGCCCCTACATTAGCTAATCCTGATTTCTCTAAGGATTTCATTTTATATTCTTATGGTGGTATTGATATAGTTTCAGCAATGCTGGTGCAAAAGAATGAAGAAGGACAAGAGTAGCCAGTAGCCTTTTTTAGTAAAGGTATGAATAGTTATGAGGAAAAATACAGCTTTGTAGAAAGACATGTGCTAGCTGTTATAAAGGCCTTACAGAAATCTAAACATTTGGTTGGTGGGAATAAAATACATCTAATGATTGCACACCCTAGCATTAAAGAGTTTCTATTGAATAAAGATGTAAGTGAAAAAAGGGCAGGGTGGATAACTAAAGTCATGGAGTATGATGTACAAATCCATGTAACCAAGCTGGTTAGAGGAAAAGGTTTATATGCTCAGATGGTAGAGGGAGAAGATCAGGTTAAAAATACTAAAGAGGCCATCCTCCTCCAAGGTAATTCTGTACTTATTAATGACTTAGCATCCTGGTTATCAGATATGACCAGATTTTTGCAAATCGGTCAATATCCAATACACCTTGACAGAGCTAAGAGAAGATAGTTTAGGCTTCAATCTATTCCTTATGTGATAATTGATAACATTATGTATAGGAAAGATCTTACTGGTATGCTTCTTAAATGTATAGATTGTATGGATCAAAACAAGATTGTATCTAAATTTCATGATGGATCTTGTGGAGGGCATTTCAGCCCCAAGACTACAGCATGGAAGATTCTAAGAGCTGGCTATTACTAGCTAGATTTATTCAAGGATTCTCATTCATGGGCAAGAAGATGCCAAAATTGTGCTATGTTTGCAGGAAAGCAAAGGTTGGCAGCATTACCATTGAAACCAATCATTGTTGACCAGCCATTCAACAAGTGGGGAGTGGACTTTATTGGCCCAATAAACCCTAACTCCAGTGCAGGGTATAGATGGATCTTAACTACCACAGATTATTTCACTAGATGGACTAAGGCAATTGCACTAAAATAATCTTCTGGAAATGTTCTAAATTTCTATGATGATATTATTACAAGGTTTGGAGTTCCTTAGTCAATCATATCAGATAATTCTTTAGCCTTTATTGGAATAGCTATAATAGAATGGGTTGTCAAGAATGGTATTTACTTAAATACTTCTTCTAATTACTACCCACAGGGTAATGGTCTTGCAGAATCTACCAACAAAAACCTAATCAGGATCATCAAAAAGACTTTGCAAAGGAATAAGAGGGATTGGCACTCTAAATTTAAGGTAGCTCTGTGGCTGGACAAAATTATACCTAAGCAGGTTATTGGGAATTCACCCTATGTTCTTGTTTATGGAAAAGAGGCTAGATTTCCTATATCTACAGAACTCCTTGCACTGCAGCTAGCTGATCAAATGCTACTTTTTGAAGAAGGAGATCCCCTTGCCTTAAGGTATGCCAGTTTATTGCAATTAGAAGAAGAAAGGAGAAAGGAATTTGAAACTATGGAATTGGTCCAAGCACAAACTAAGAGGTCTTTTGACAAGAAGACTACATCCAGGGATTACAAAGAAGGTGATCTAGTACTTAAGTGGGATGTACTAAAGAGCAGGTTAGGGCAGCATGATAAATTTGATAACTTTTGGGTAGGCCCTTTTGTTATTACAGCCTACAAGGAAAACAATGCTTATCAGTTGTCCACAACTGATGGAGAAGTTTTGCAAATTCTAGTTAATGGAATACACCTCAAGCTTTGCTTTGAGGGTTAGGTTTTAGTTTAGGTTTTCATTTTCAATAAGTGTTGTCCAAGCACATAGGTCCCTAGGTTTCTTAGGTCTTTAGGTTGCATTAGGTCTAGGATAGCTGCATTTTCATTTCAATAATGATTGCATTCATGGTTTCAGG
>MU225822.1:75331-85846 GCA_018584345.1 Thuja plicata | reverse complement strand
CTGCATTATGAGTTTGAGGGGGTTTTTCCTTCATCTTTCTTGTGGACTTTTAATCAACTGTGGTCATGTTTGATCTTCATTTCCTTATCTTCTTTCGTGATCTCAATCAAAATTTTCTATCTTAAACGGTTGATTGATTTTGGGGCATTCTTTTTCTTAAGGAAAATTCTCTTTCTTCTTTCCATTTCTTTCCACCTCTTCCAAACTTCTATCTTCCATTCACTTTAACCCCACTTCTTTTCTTCTAATTCAACCTTGGGGAATAATCTTTCATGCTTGATGATCTACCTTGGTTCTGTGATCCTTATATATTTTATCTTACATTAAGAACCTTATCTTTAGTTTGATTTGATCAAATTTATCAATTTTCTATTTCTCCTCTATCTCATTTCGATTTCGATCATGAGGGGGCAGTACCTATCAAACTCCAATCCTTGATTCAGCTTTATCAATCATATCAACCTTGCTTGAGATTCTTATCTCAGACATGTCAATTACTTATTTACAATGGTGTTGACCTTGTCTCTTTTTCAATCGGCTTATCTTTGTTCTGATGTCAATTACTTATTTACAACGGTGTTGATATTTGTATTGTTTTGTGATCCCAAATTGATCTCACACTTCAACTGCATTCTTTGACTACGTGTGTTCCCAGAATGATCACACATTAGTCAAAGAGGGGCAAATATATGCACCCTAAAATGGTCGCCTAGACTATGGGCCCCATTTATCATTTTATCAGTTTATCAAATTTCTGAATCAATGCTTTGCAACATTTTCAATTCAAATCAATTTTCTTGCTCAAATCATAATTAATTTAACTATTTCAATATTTCCTAAGGTTTGATCATTTTTTCAATAATATTATTTAATTAAAAGAAAAAATCTCTTTTTACTAAATGAAATAATCTTAATTAATTAAAATATCCCCTTTTAATTAAATGATTTTATCTTATTTAATTAATATCCCTCTTTTAAATAAATTATCTTATCTTATTTAATTAAAAGAAAATTCCTCTTTTAAATAAATAAAATCCCCACTTAAAGCTCTCTTTTTGATAAAAAAAAATAAATAAAAATCCTTTTTTCTCTACATCTTCCTAAGTGGTGGGCTTTTTTTTTGCCTCTTAATCATAGCCCTTTGATCTTGCATTTTGAAGATTTAAAACACATGGATCAACCAAGATTTAATCTCTTTATAAGGAAGCCTCTCCTTCTCATTTGCATAATTATGATAATCAAAAAATACACACATTCTTTAGTTTATTGTTATGCTACAAGATTGGAGAGCAATTTTGGAGGAGAATTTGAGCACTTGAGCTTGGATATTGAAACTTCTCTCTTCTTGTCTTCTTCTCTCATGCAATCATGGAAATTCATTTAGATTAATTTTGCATTCACATTTTAGATTAAACTCATATTTTCTTTCATAGATTAATTTTGAATTCATATTTCCTTTCATAGAATAATCATGCATTGTTATCATATAGATTAATTCCATTATCATATAGACAAAATCATGCATTATCATATAGAATCTCTTGTTTTATGGTGTACTTGCAGGGGCACAAACTAGGTCAATCTAAGGGCCTCCATCATACACCTTTGCACTCCATGAAAAGAGAGCTATGAGTCACCATTTGAGACCTCATTCTTGAGTGATCTTGGATATAATGATTCATAGAAGTGTGACACATTTTTAGCACACACAAAGCAGGAAATGGAAGAACGGGAAGAGAAGAAGTATCAACTCAAATTAGTTGAGAAGATAAGCCAAGAAGTGGCAGAAAACAAGGTAAAGCTCTCTGAATTAGCAAGTCAATTAGAACCAATGATTGCAGAAGCTATTACCTTAGTTCAAAAAATGTGCGCACTTGACAATTTCACAAAAGAGAATGGTGAAAAGTTGTCCCATTTAGATTCAGATCTGACAGCAAGTGCACAAAGTTTAACCTCTGATGCAAATGAAATAAATTTGCATCATGACAAGATCACAGAAGTAAACAAGTTAAGACAAGAGATATGGGATGCCAAGACACAATTTAGGAATGAGGTTACCGAGCTGCAACCTCACATACTGCCAAACCTCACTACTCAGCAACAATACATTATAGATGCAAGGAATCTGATCTCAACCTCGGAGATGTCTATAGTAGACAACATCTATGATATGCATGTGAGGATATCACTTGAGCACATGGCTCTATAAAATTTGAGGGAGAAATGGGAGAAGATGGTGGAGGAAATCCCTCACATTCCCACATTTTTGACAAGTTGTAAATACATTTTCCCTTATTATCAAAAAAGGAGGAAAAGGATATGTATGTTTTATGTACAGCAGGAATAGATATGTAAAAATAGATATGTACAATTTATCAAATATCAAAAAACAAGAAACAAAAAAAGGGAAGGCAATTATATGTACATAAAATTACACTTACTGGCATATGCATAGGGGGAGTCATTTAATGACTAAAGAAAGAAAAAAAAAAAAAAAAGGAGTATACATAGGTGTACATACTAATAAATTAAAGTATGTTGCACATATTATTTTTTGATACTAATGTCAAAGGGGGAGATTGATGACATTAAGTTTTGCCATTAGTACACTTAAGTGAAAACCATGATAAAGGTCATCGGTATAGGCATACTCAACAGACATCATACTACATACCTGATGAGATGACAATACTTGTCATAAAAATGCTAAGTATAGAATTTCCCGACGAACACTATCAAGTGTTGAACTGATGAAAAAGAATAAAGGACATCACCGACAAAATAGTTTTTGGAACATCGCCGAGGGATCTAAAATCACTAAATCGATGGTACAGTTTTATGAACATCGCCGATAGAGAAGAAAAGGAAACAAACCTGATGAACAATTCAATATAGGGACACTGACGGAGTAGAAGCCCAACAGAGCAAAGAATGAAATAAACCCGACAAACTGACAGAGCAGCCCAAGCATCAGAACCGATAGTCAGTTACAGAACCCGCAAAAAATGGATATGACTTTCCATGTCAGATAAAACATTGTAATTCTATTTATAGAGTTTTAATTTGTTTTAAATAATTACTTGAGGGTCAAGAAATTATATTGTAAATTTTTTAAAGAATCCTAGCGGATCTAAAACATAACTAACTAAAGATCAAGGTCAAGTTGTAAACCTTGAATCTAGAGTTAACTTGAGAAGTGTGAATCAAGAATGGACCTAGAAACTAGTATATATAGATGTTCAATCATTTGTAATAGTAAGAGTTGATAAATGATTGTAGCCATGAAGAGAATCTAAGCAACAGAAGTGAATTCATGCAAAGTTCAGAAACAGATCAATCAGTTCTCAAGAACACAGACAAGGCTACCGACGAGCAGAGACAAGGTATTACTCAATCACTCGAGGCGATTACATATACATTGTAAGCTTTATAGGATCTGTTATCATAAATTAGAGATTGCATATACTATCAGATCAACATTTATAATGTAGTTGCATTCTAAAAAGTGCATCACATCAGAAATCCTTTAGTAGAAGGTGAACTTAATAGTTCTTGACAAATCTCTTAATAGAGTGCACACCTAATGGTGTTGGTAAAGCTTCAAATGAAGTAGATCCTAATATGTCTCCACTCTAATACTCCTAACAAGGTAGAACATCAAAAGTGATCAAATTTTAAGCCTTAACTGGCTCCCTTCTTATCTGCAGATAGTGAAGTTTTGTCGGTGACATCCCCACCACAGTTTTTACTTCCTAACAGGATTTTTCTGCGATATCATATCTTGTGTTATGTTTTATTTACTTTCATGTATGTTTCTTGAATGTTTACACATATAAATAACTTATGTTATGATTTCACATACATAAAGAAAGATGAATAGATAGATAGGTGAATATACAAATCTGATGACACAAAGGTTAATGGGATAATCACATAAAATTTTTAGAGGTACCAATTCACCCCTCCCCTCTTAATACATCATTCCAGTAATTCCAACACAAAGAACCAGTGAATCCTTTACACACTTTTTACAAAGGTGGAGGAAAATATTTGTGAGGTATACAAGAGTTATTCCCGAATCAGAAAAGATGGAAATCTTCATACACAACTTGATACCTGAAATAAACTATGCCTTACAAATGCAATATTCACCTCGCTTTGATAGGATGATCAAGAATGTCATCCGTATTGAAGAGGTAATGGTTAAGAAAGGATAATTCACCCTTCAAAGTGAGAAAAACTCTACCAACTATAAAAACAAGCCTAAGTGGTGAAAACAAACAAAGAATGTTGTTAACGATGGAGTGGTACTAATGCTAATCCTAAACCAGCAGTGTTTAATCTAATGAATAACATGCAAGAAAACAAAGAAGCCAAGCTAACAACCACAATACCTAAAGCAAACAATGACAACAACAAGAGTAGACCATGGAATTCTAAACCTCAACAAACATTCACTCCTTTGGGTGAACCTCTTGAGATCATTTTGAAGACACTCTTGGATAACAAAGCTCTTACAATTCCCATTTCAAAACCATGGGAACCTGAAGTCAAACCAAAATGGTGGGATGATAATTATTATTGTGTCTTTCACAAGAACAAGGGACATGAGACCAGTAATTGTGTGAAGCTTAAACATGTTATACAAGACCTTATTGAAGGAGGTAAAATCAAAGTGGAGGGACACACCACTAATGAAGACCACACAACATTTAACAAACCATTCCCTAATTATGAGAAAGGGAAAGCATATAAAGGAAAAGGAAATGAAGTAAATTACACCTACTCCAATAATGATAATGTGATCAACATGTTGGACATTAAACATGAATTAATTAATGTGATCACTATTAAAGGTGCTAAATACACATCTTCACAATCAAATGTAGTGAATTGAAGTCAAGAAAAAGTCACAATCAAAGGACCTAGTTCCTCATCAAAACCAGCAACATCTTCCAAGGTACCTATTGTCACTATTCCCAAACTAGCAGTAGCAAGACAAACCATTACCATTCCTGCAGCAAACTATAACTTGGTGGATCAATTGCAATGAACCTCTGCTCAAATTTATATCTTTTAGTTACTTAAAATCTCCTCAGTTCATAGGGAAGTTCTTGAACAAGCCCTACATTCTACAAATGTGCCAAAGGACATTGATGTAGACAAATTCCAAGAAATGGTAAGTCATATCTCAGCACCACACTATCTCTCTTTTTTAGAAGAAGATGATAAATCATTGACACATCTGCATAACCAACCTCTACACATTGAATTCCTAATTCACAAATCCCATGTCAAATGTGTATTAATAGATGGAGGCACAGAGATGAACATTTATACTCTCAACCTAATTAGGAAGTTGGGTCTCTTAGAACAAACCATTGATTCAAGAAGTAAGATCACTATTAAAGCTTATGATGAAGAAGAAAGATCCTCTAAAGGCCTCATTTTTATACTAATCAGAATAGGACCAGTTTAAAGAAATGTGATATGTCAAGTTCTAGATCTACCCTTGGCTTACAACATACTAATAGGGAGACCTTGGATCCATGAAATGCAAGCAGTACCATCTACTTACCACTAGTGTATCAAATTCCTACATAATGGGGTGGAAGTAACAATTCCTGCAGATGCCAGTTATACTTGCAACAATGTTAAAGTAGATAATATGGTCGCTCGTAACAAGGAAGTTTCAAACAAAAATATACCTAAAAATACTAAAGACATAGTTATGAGAGGCTTTGGAAAGACCTTAAAACTTGAAGAAACTAGTATGGGAGAATACAAGCTAGACATGACCCCATCATTGACAGAACTTCTAGTGTCTCCAAGATCTTATGGGAAACCTTCCTAGTATTTCACACCTACTACATCTAAAGAACCAAAAATTCACAAAGCAACTGGTATGGTTAAAGCATCTACCACTCAAGAGGATTAAAAAGAAGAAAAAATAGTCTTGGCTTGGCTTTACAAGGGAGAACCAAAAGAAAATGAGGTAGGACATGTGGAGATATCCCCAAAAAAGTATGGTAAAGGATATGACCTTCTCAAAAAAATGGGATATAAAGGAAAAGGACCTTTAGGAGACAAAGAAAAGGGACTTGTTGAACCTATACACATGGAAGTCATAAATACCAAAGATAAAACAAGACTAGGTTTCAATAAAAAATTTAAAAACCCTACTTCAAGAGATGGTCCAATCTTTGATGAAGGAAGTAAAGAAGAAGAAGAAATAGAACTAGAACAATGGACCTATGAGAGATTATTTCATATTGGTATAGAGTATCCCGAATATCAAGGAGAAAGATATGTACCTAGCTTTGAGACACCACAAGACACTCATGTTCCTTTATTGACACAAGCTACTATTCAAGAAGTAGAGGAAACAACAGAAGACACTCCAGAAGTTCCATTGATAGAAACAACTACTAAAGAAACACCCCAAAAAAAAGATTTACATCCTTAATTGGGGGAATTTGGTCACAATTTCACACATCCTGGATTACCACACTTTGATCTACAAGTGGCTAATAGAGTACATCAGGTAACTATTGTTGAGTTGCTAAATAGATCAGATGATGAAATAACATACTCACATGATTATGAATGGGATATCCTATCTGATGCTACCATGGACATTGAAGTATATGTGATTCAAAAATTGGCACCGATATTTCAAAGAGGAGAGAGTTCTAACACTTCCCCTAACACTTTTTTTGTTCCAGAATCAGATGGGATACCATTACCTAGAATTCTTGATGAAGAAACTGGTGTTTTACTAGGTCTAGAATACATCATGAGACTACAAGAAATGAGTTCCATTTTGCTAAGAGAAGAAGAAAAAAGCTCAACTAATCAGTCACTAGAGTTAGGTCCACATATTACTAACAATGACCCTATTAATAACGATTAAAATCTTGATGATCTAAACACTATAAAAGTTAACTTAATATAACATGTCTTGTCAGTTAATAGTTTTGACGTTGACGTGATGATGTCCTTACCAAAATCTAATTCATTATCCTTGATAAACCCTGACCTAATTGATTGGACAAATTTAGATCCTAATCCTATCATGAACTTCCCTAATGACTATACTTTGGCTTGTTACCTAAATGCTTGTGAACCTTATCCTTCTTCCACCAATGTAAGGAGCATGAACATGTCAGAGGAGGATATCATGTTTCTCAGTCACAAACTAAAAAATAAAAAGAAGAAAAGAACTGATGGTGAAAACCATGTTGTGGCAGTGTCAGATTCTAAAATAGTAAAAATAAAAGACATATTTGATGGTGAAAACCTCCAAGAGGTGCCAAAAGATGAGATTCTTGATATTCTCCCTGAGCCCTTTCAAGAAACATCTTCAGTTTTGATAGAACCAACACAACTAGTTAACTTGGGCACAACTAAAGTTCCTCAAATTGTTCACCTAGTACAATCCTTGTCAAAAGAGGAGAAGATACAATTCACTAAGTTCCTAAAAGAGAAAAAGATCAACTTTGCATGGTCATACACAAATAGGCCTAGACTAGATCCTGAATTAATAATGCACCATTTATCTATAGATCTTGGGATCAAACCCGTGAAATACAAACTAAGAAATATGCATCCTCATATTGCATTACTGGTAAAAGAAGAACTAGAAAATTTACTAAAAGTTGGATTCATAAGAGTCATCACTTACACAGGATGGATTTCTAATGTGGTACCAGTATCTAAAAAAGATAAAACTATCAGGATCTATACAGACTTTAGAGACTTAAACAAAGCATATCCTAAAGATGATTTTCCACTGCCAAACATTGATATGATCATAGATCTTACAACAGACTATCAAATGTACTTATTAATGGATGGTTTCTCAGGCTATAACCAAATTAAGAATGCTTCTAAAGACCAAGAGAATACTGCATTTACATGCACATGGTGAAATTTTTGCTGGAATGTTGTCGTTTGGATTAAAGAATGCAGGTGCTACATATCAGTGACATATACAACTTAGAATGAAAGATTCAAACAAACTAGCCTAAATGCTCAAGAAATAGTTCATTTTAAGCTCTCAAATTGAAGATTATAACAATGCAAATGAAAGATGATTTAAAATGCATAAAGACTTCTAAGAATATTAGCAGTATAAGTTTACTTCTAAAATTAGGGGCCCATTGAGCTTAAAATTCATTCTATTTATAGAAGAATTGGGTGAATGAGAGGTTAGGATTGAAAGTGGAAGAGAGGTGGAGATTGAATCTTTGGTGATTCATGTGAGGTGATCAAAGTGATTTCACTCCCATTGGTTAGGGAATTTACTTTTCCTTTTGTAAATGGCAATGTAATTTGGGGGTTTATTTAATTCCCTTTTATTAATTACTTTATCCATGTTTAGAATTGTTTTAATTGAATTGAATTGTTTTTTATTTAATTCAATTATTTTGATTTAATAGATTTAATTGGCTAAGGAAATTAATTTGATTTAGTGATTAAAACCACTTAGGAGATTAAATTTGATTTAATGAATTATGCCAATAAATTGAATAATTTTCTTGACATAATTAGGGGTATGATCACACTTAGGGAAAATAGGGTCTATGGTCATAGGAGATCAAATTAGGGTGGTTACAATTATTAGTAGTGAGATTTAATCAAATAACCACAGGTGTTCCACAGGTTTATAATATTTCATCCCAAGCTTCTTTAGCAACTCCTTAATATACTTGGTTTGAGAAATAAAAATACCATGTTTACTTTGAGTAATTTGCAAACAAAGAAAGAACTTCATTTCACCAATCATAGACATTACAAATCCACTTTTCATTTCTTCACAAATTGTTTTACTCATTTCATCATTTCCTCCAAAGATTATATCATCCACAAAGACTATAAAAATCAAGATTTCATCTTCTCGAGTTCTGAAATATAGATTACTACCTCCAATACCATTTTCTAAAACCAAGATGCAATAAATACCTATCTAGTCAAGAATACCATGCTATGGGTACTTGTTTTATTCCATACAATGCCTTTCTCAACCTACAAACCATGTAATAATCATCTTTCAAAGGAAAACCATTAGGTTTATCAATGTAGACCTCTTCCTCTAGATCAACATTCATAAATGCAAACTTCAGATCCATCTGATATACCTTGAAGTCTTTATGTGTTGCATAAGCAAGGAACAATCTCACTACCTCTAACCTCGCAATAGGTGAAAATGTTTCTTCAAAGTATATACCTTCCTGTTGTGAATAGCCCTTGCAGACCAATCTAGCCTTATTTCTTACAACCATGCCTTCTTATTTCTTCCAACCAATTCCCAAGTGTTGTTTTCTCTATCTGATATAATTCTTCCTCTATTTCCTTAATTTAAGATTCATCTTTACATGCCTCATCAATAATCTTAGGTTCTACTTGTGAAATCAAGCAAAGCTCATTTATAACTTTAGAACTTGTCATCATGCCCTTATTAACATCACCAATAATCTGATTCTTAGGATGATTCATCATAACATACCTTGGTGTCTTTGGTGCTTCTATAGGCTCATCCAAGCATGTCTTAATCTCAAGAATTTGTTTTGTCTCTTGATTTTCAGTATTATTCTCATTCTTTTGAATCTCAATCTGAAACCTCTCATCAATTTTCACATTAGCACTTTTAACTATTTTTCAAAATCTCAAATTGAAACATTTATAAGCCTTACTTCTAGTAGAATAGCCAAGGAAAATTCCTTCATTACTTATAGCATCCAACTTTCCGATTTCATCATCTCTTTTGATATAACACGTGCTACCAAATATTCAAAAGTATTTTACAGGAAGAGCATTGTACGCCCTGTTTGAATTCATGGTTCCTTCGCTTTCCAATGATGAGGGTTAGTAGCACTGGTTTGCAATGTGGAAATCAATACAAAATATACTAATAACGAACACTTAACGTATCAATAAAATATACAAGTAAAGAAAGGGAAGACAAATGAATACAAACCCAATTGCTTGAAGCTTCTATTGTCTCTCTCTACTCCTTCCGAAATGCTATTTTTGATGCTCAGTATTGGTGTGGGCAGCGTCTATGACTTGAGAAGTGTCAAGAATTTGATAATTGAATGTGTGTGTGATCGCAAGATGGCTTGAATGATAGAACCAATTTGACAGCGTAATGGCACATGTGAGCTTGAAATCCTAGATGTATGATCACAAGAAGGCTTGATGATTGAACCAATCTGACGGAGTAATGGCGCACGTAAGCTTGAAATCATGGATCCTTCAAATGGGTATAAAGGGTTTATAATATATGAATTGAGGATGATATGAACGGTTGAGATCAATCCCAAAGATAGGCAGATGAACAATTGAGATTAAAGGGAACTAGAGAAGCCATCAGTAAACTCCACCTCTTCAATTGGGAGAGAGGAGATAGAGTTTGGTTGATTGAAGAGCTAATTGTGAGTTACCTTTTAGAACTGAAGAGGTGGGTGGAGTTACCCATGTGAACTAGAGAGATGGGTGGAGTTACCCATGTGA
>MU225822.1:41675-64114 GCA_018584345.1 Thuja plicata | reverse complement strand
AGGACATCTTGCAGCAAAGTGTCCAATCTCTTTACAATTAAAACATACAAGTGGTAACTTGCCTTTGTATTTACCTTTGCCTCTTAGCATTCTTCTCGCCATGAGTGCTTCAATTTCATCTAGATCTCCTTCTTCACTTTTTCTTTCACTGTCTCCTCTAGATGAGTGTCTCTAACTAGATTTGCTTATTCTCATAGAAGACTTGAATGTAGACTCTAAACTTGGTAAGACACTATTATCAAAATTATTCATCTCAAATGAAATCAGTCTACCAATCAGGCTATCAAGAGTGACTGAATTATTTGCTACTGCTCTCATTTCTTGAATAGCAGAGACTCTAATAGCATATATAGGCAATACGATTCTTAAGATTTTACTTACCACTATCTCCTCTTCAAGTGTACCTCCAACACCTCGTATAGCATTGACTACTTCTTTTATTCTTGTGTTGTACTGAGTGATATTTTCACCTTCTTTCATTTTGAGATCATCAAACTTTCATCTAAGGCTTTCTGCATTGGCTCTCAGAACATTTGCATCACCTCCATGTACAAGTTTCAACTTGTCCCACATTGTCTTTGCATTTTTGCAATCTTTGACATCCTCAAATTCAGCATCAGAGAGTGAGGCTGAAAGCTCTATAACCATGCTGTTATGTTCATGCTTTACTCTCAATTGATCTACCATCAATGGTCCTATAGGCAAGACATATTCAGTATCTAAGTATTGAGTAATATCATTGCCAATACCTGATAAGTGAATCTTTATACTTCTTTTCCATGAAGCAAAGTTGTCTTTGTTCAACTTGGGCACATCTCGTCTGTCCATCTTGTGTTCTTTACTTAGGTCTTGAAACCTTCCTTCTAAGCACACAAGCTTTGGTACCAATTGTTAGTAATAACTGAGAGGGGGGGTGAATCAGTGGCCTCAAAAATTTATCCTTTAAACTTAAATCCACCAATTAATACACCTCAGATTATTAAGTCCCTACAAGATGTATGCCTTTGAAATACTTGAAATAAATGACTGTCTGTTGCTTTACCTTGTATGTCCTTATTCTCCTTGATTACTGATAGGCAGTAAAAATTATTTATCGATGCTCAGTAAATATGCAGAGTATACCAATCAATCCATAAATGCATATGCGAAATGTAAAACAATAAAGTAATAAACCATACACACATAACACAAGGATTTTAACGTGGAAACCCTGTTAAGGGAAAAACCACTAGGACCGGTACCCCAAATTTTCACTCTTCTAAAGTGAGCCTTGTTAGGAGCCAACCCTATTAAAGGTTACAAACACATGGTTAAGTGCAACCTTGTTAGATTATTTTTATACATAGGTTGTCACTAAGTATCTGGCATCTACGCTACCATCCTTGAATCAGTCTCTAGACTATCAATAGGTTTTATGCTAATCTTACTACCATCCTTGAATCAGCCTCCTTCTTAGGCTGTCAATAGGCTTTAGGTAAGACCTCTGCACTATCATGAATCAACCTTTTTGGTAATTTGTTATGATATACCTTAATTATAGAAGACGGTTAAGTCCTGGTGTTTTAAGAGACTTAATGCTTCAATGGTTAAACTGAAACACAGACATATTTCTAATGCAACTTTGAATTGCAGATATTCAGATCTATTTACTTACAATACCTCTCTGATCAATGTATCTATTTAGTTCCTTTGTACTTCACACTTTTTGCTTTGTGATGATGTGCTTCACTATTCGTCAGTGTCTGCAGAATTCTTTAGCTCTCCCTTTGCTTGATTGATCAGGACTGTATGAAGCTTAACCTTCACCAGTTTTTCTTCAGCATCTTTTTTCAGTTCACTCCCCCATGTATCTAATTTCTTGTGGAAATGAATTATGTTTGTCTCTTATATAGACATGATATTCCTTAACTCTTGGTTCTTGATTCTTGATTCTTGGTATGAAAAACAATCCAGCCAAATTGATTTACGACTTTAACTCCTGATTTATCTCATAGTTATCTTCTTTCCAGCTGTATAAATCATCTTTAAATCACTTACTTAAATATGGTTGAATAAAACAAATAAAACAACTAGTTAAGTCTATCCTTAAGCTCTGCTAGCTAGATATTTTGTCATTTTCTAATCTCTCTATTCTGTCGGTCAATTCTACAGTTCGTCACCGGTGACAACTGCCAGTTCTGTCAGTGCAACTTCAGTTAGCTTCAGGATCTCCGTCCGTCGGGCATCATTGGATCTTTCTCATTGAGCAACACTATTTTCAGCTCATCAGGCATCCTATGATTCTGCTTCATCAGGAAACATTGTCTTCTTCTCGTCGGGCATCACTGTGACTTTGTCTCTGTCTTTACCAATGGTGTGCACTCTGCCGGTGTGGTCTATCACTTAGTGAATACATGACTTTTATGCATTGCTGAAAGCATAAACTCTATTCCATTGATTCTCTGAAGTCTTTGGCATTATGTATATGACTATACAAATGATGTCAAGTTGACATCAATGACAATACAAACCATTAACTGATTTAATTTCTTCCATCATCTTCAACTTAATATAATCAAACATTCAATCAGTTACATGTCATCACTCTAAAGTCTGTGCAAATTCAAATTTGACCGTTGTGATTTGTAATTGGTACCAAATTGGATATCTAGTCTGCATATGGGATCAGTCTTATGAACTTATCATCTAGGAGATTTTTCAATTCTTCCTTGAGTAGTAGTGCAACATGGAGATGCATCTTTCTCATCTTTTGTTTGATGGTTTTGGTATTGGGTTGCAATGGGAGATGATGTAGCACAAGTTCTAGATCTAATCCTGGCATGTCAGAGTAAGACCATGCAAAATTGATCTTCCTTTCCTTGAAGAAATTGATGAACTATTCTCTCTCCTCTGGGGTGAGTGGTTTTTCTAAGTAGATGTTATGTGGGTTCTTTTCATCACCCAAGTTGACTTCTTTTGTTTC
The DNA here is from genome assembly GCA_018584345.1 of Thuja plicata. Classification (NCBI taxonomy): domain Eukaryota; kingdom Viridiplantae; phylum Streptophyta; class Pinopsida; order Cupressales; family Cupressaceae; genus Thuja; species Thuja plicata. The sequence goes on along the minus strand of MU225822.1, from coordinate 61,152 downwards.
TTCTACTAATAATTCCAACTTTTTCTCTGTCAAGGGGAGGAGTTCATGATTTCCATCTCGTAGCACCTCAATGAGGTTTTCACTAGAAGATATGTCTTGTTTTTTTCTTTTTATCCTTTTTTGTGCCAATAAGCGCCTTTCAGTTTTCACTTACTGATGATTATTTTTTATTTTTCAATTGTTTTTTATGACTGGAAAGAGGAGATTCCTCCCCAAAGTATGTTGATCTATCGAGATTAATGGAGAAACCTAATTTATGGTCTCTTGATGGAATTCCCTCTCTAAGTCCCATGAAGTTTGTGATAGCCTCATCATTCTCGAAGGTATCCATATCAGGTGGTCCTTTTTGATCCCACTCTATCACTTTTGGGTGTACAATACATAGGTCCTCGTGGTGACTTAACTCTATTTTGGTGAATGGGACTACGAATATGGTTCTGACAAACCTAGACTGTGATGTGGATGCACTACCTAATGAATTTCTATTGATATTTTTATCAATACAGGGTTGGTCATCTATGGTTAATTGGTCGAATAGATCATCAAGCTATATGGTGGTAGCTGACCAAGGGGAATAGTCTGGGATTGAAGTTTTGGAGTCATGAAGGGATCTCCACTCATACTCGTGGGAGTCATTTTTGTTAGAAATATTATCGGATAGCTCACTTCCCTCGTTATCATTGATTGCTTGGTTGAGGTTTAGTTAGGATTGAGAGGTTCCCACTTTGGTAGGTAACAAATGTTGTAATGTGTTTCTTATCAAGATGTGTTCCACATTTTTCCCCCGATGTAACTCTACTATTTGTTCTTGATCAACTTGTATGTCTCAGGTGATAGGACTGATTCTTTGTTTCCCATAGCCTAACCCTCTCTTGTTTCTTTGGGTTGGTGGGAGAGATAGTTCCATTAAGCCTTGCTATCTTTCCCCCAGACTAGTTGTACCATCATACCCAAATCTTTGTAGCATTATATAGCCAGTTCCATAGTTTGATATAGGTAGGGGTTGTTGAAGTGTCTCTTGTGGATCTTGGTATAACCATGTATTGATATCTAGATCAAAGGGGTTTTCTTTTGCAATGTCTCCCCATCTGACAAAGGTTGTGGGTGGACACCTGAATAGAACACGCTATGGGGTTTCAGTTGTAATAACTGGTTGTGGCATGCCATATGTTCTTGGGCTCTAAGGCATGTTTGTGATAGTGAAAGCTTCCTCGTAGTTGTATTCACCACATCCCTTGTCATTAATGGATATTTTTCCCACTTTTCTTATGATATCTTTTAGAATTGAGTTTGATGTGGATGGAATACTTGCCTCTTGGTTCAAGGGAACCTGGTTGTCAGTGCTGGTTTGGACTACATTACAGTATTGGAAAGGATTTGGATCTCCCTCAATGATGATTTCTTCCCCCTGGTGTGTGAACTTAATGCACTGATGATATGTTGAGGTTACATCTTGCATCTCAGGTATCCATGGTCTCCCTAGTAACATGGTGTATCCAAAATCTAGGTCTAGGATCTGGAAGGGAGTGTTCTTGACAACTAGACCAATCTAGACAGGTAGAATTATAATACCTTTGGAGGATCTTTTCTCTTCATCATAGGCTTCGATATTGATCCTCCTTGTTACATCAATACTAGACTTTGAGTAGCCTAATTTCTTGATTAAATTTAAAGTAAAAATGTTTAATCCAACCCCACCATCAATAAGGACTCTATGGATTGTGGTTTTGTAGACTTGGACAAGCAAGTGTAAGGGATAATTTTGTAGGGTTTGTGTAGTGGCATGTCACGATCTATGAATGTTTCATGTTTGTTGGATGCTATATGGTTAACCATCATTTGGAATCTCTCAGGGGTTATGTCCCTTGGGATAGCTACTTTCTGAAGAGCTTGGTCAAGTGCTTGTTTATGCTGAGGAGATATGTGCAAGAGGTCAAACATGGATATTTGGGTAGGCGTGCACTTTAGCTAATCCACTAGGCTTGTATGTGGATTTGAGGTTGCTTGAGAGTTGACTGGTGTAGCAGATGAGGAAGGTGATCCTTGCAAGACAACTCTTGTATGATGCATGGGTACAACACATTTTTTACCTTGGTCTCTGATAGTAATCATAGCCACATGACTATCTGAAGGATTTAGGCAATTGATAGTGTTATCACTATTGGAAAAAGTGTAGTTGACATGTTTTGACTATCCACTAGACCCAGAGGTTTTCCCTTTATTGTGATCATGAAATGTGTCTTTGAATATCATATGATCATTTGTTCCTTTGGTTTGGGTATTTGTTACATCGATGACCCCTATGTCAATTAGATCTTGGATAGCATGTTTCAATCGGTAATAGTTGGGTGTTTTGTGTCCCTTCACCTGTTGAAACTCGTAGAAATAATTATTATTGTATCACCTTGGTTTGATTGCACCGTGTTCATATTCCCTAATTTCTAGGAGAGTGATATTGTTAGATTGTATTAGCTTTCATGAAGCTGATTCTATCAACTCTCCTAATGGTGTGAAGTCTCATTGTTGGAACTAAAACCATGGTTTGCATTGAGCCTATTGTTGACTATTTGACACATTGGCTTCTTGGACAAGGGGAGTTGAGTTTGAGTGTATTCTTGTGGAGTGGGTACCATAGGTTGTTGGTTGGCCACAAGTGCACCTTGCAGTGACACTTTGGGTTGTGTGTAGTTGACTATTTTCACATCAATGACATCATCGCTAGTGACATTTTTGTTTTTATTCCACCACTTAGCTTTGTCCATTGTATTCTTATTTGTATTTGTTTGGGTAGGATCTACAAGGACACCTCGTTTGACTAAGTTCTGCTCACAAAAAATCCCCATTCGATGAGTTGTGTAAAGTTCAAAGCTAACTGCAATTCTATTGTGAATGACATGTCTGGAATCAGATTGTCAATGAACATGACTATTAGGTCTTTCCCAGGTATATCATACATTATTTTGTTTGCAGTATTCCTCCATCTCTATAGGAATTTTATAAAAGACTCCATATTTTTTTTTGATATCACAAAGGTCCTTGATCTTGACCTTGTGCTCGATGTTATGATGGAAGTGAGCGATGAACTTTTCAGCCAACCCACCCCAAGACAAAATGCCATGAGGTAGATGTGAGAACCATTCCATTGTTGGTCCAGCTAAGCTTTGTGGGAATAGTTGCATTAAGTATGTCTCATCATGTGCTACTTCGATGCAACTAGAAAAAAATTCTCGGATATGCTCAATAGGGTTGGTATTGCCCCTATATTTGTCAAATTTTGGTACCAAGAAGTGAGTTGGGAATGGAGACATCTGAAGAGAGTGATCAAAGGGGTATGGGTATAAATATTCTATGGCATAGGATTTAGTTTTCTCTTGATTTTTCATATCCATTATTTTGTTTTGAAGGTTTTGCACTTGTTGGATCAACATGTCTGTTTGAGACTGAGGATGATGTGTGACATTATACCTCTATGATGTAGTAGGTATGAGGATGCACCTTTGCACCCCTTGAGTAGGAAAATAGGACCTCATTCTTGGGACTTGATATTGATTTCCCAAGAGATGATTTTGAAATAGGGGTACGTGAGTGGCCCAAGGTTGGTTTTTTTGTGTTTGTTGTTGGGGTAGGGGATGTTGTTGTTGCTAAATCTGGGGTTGATATTGTTGGGGTTGAGGTTGTTGTTGCTGCTGGGGTTGAGATTTTTTCTACTAAAGTTGGGTTTATTGTTTCTAGGTTTGAGGTTATTTCTGCTAAAGGTGGGGTTGTTGTTGTTGGGGTTAAGTTTGTTACTGGGTGAGCAAAGGTGTAACCTTGGGTGGGCATTGACTGAAAGTTAGACCTGCAGAGATGGATCCATGTGGGAATGATGTGTTGACCCAAAGGCTAGTAGGGATTGACTACAGTAGCAACATGGTGGAAAAAAGGTTACTGCTTGTTGGTTGGATAGAAGGCATAACATGAGAGCTTGATTGGCCAGACCATAAGGTCGAGAGTGGAGGAATACTAGTGACCATGGGTGCACTTAGTTGGGAGTCTATCATGCTTTGTGTGGAAGATGTGCTTGCTTGGTTTGCGTAGTTGGTTTGATTGGGTATTGTCTGTGCCAATGTTGGTGTTGTCATGGGTGGGAAGATTTGAGAAACCACAGGTAGTGTTTGAGAGGGTTGAGTAGTGTTTTAACCTACGAGAGGGTTTTTGGGCCATATGGTCGACACACTGAATTCAGCAAGGAGTTTTACTCCCTTCTTTATCAGCATGGCTAAGAAATATTCAAGGTTCCTCTCTACAATAGTGTCAACCAATTGTGTGGAATAGGCATCTTTATCTATATCTTTGTGCTCCTCTTCTATGACATTTTGGAAAAAAGATGACCCACGGGGATTCTCAATGAATAGAGAAGAACTAGTATTTGTGAAAGGATCGTCCTCTCACTCTATTTCCCAAGAGTGTAATCTATTGATATATGACTCATCGGGTTGTTTTCTAGCCTTCTACCTTATGTAAGGCCCTCCATGAGGTGTTTGAGACATAGTGTGGTCCAGATTTTGTGACTAAAACAAGTGATATAAAGAAAATAGAAAAGGATAACCTTTCTAGGAAAATCTGAGTTGTGTTTGGACAAGGGTAATTCTAAGGAAAAATGTTGGTTTATCTTGATCTCAAAGTTTTTGATGATGTAAAAATAATATTTGTTGACCTTTTCCTAGGACAAAGTCACTGATAGAGATAATGATGATGTTGAGATGATGGGATCAAGATATTTTGAGTCTAAATTTTTGAACTAACAATGTTTAGACAATAATCGTGCTTTCAAAGAAGGGATGATCTTTAGTGTTTTGAGATTCACACAATGTTCTTCGCATTTTTATGGGATAGACACTGGTCTTTGACAAAAAATAGAGAGTATTTTCAAGGTTTTAGGACAGAACACATGTAAAAAAGTCTCTTGGTCAATTATGGAAAAACTCCACCGATTGCGGTAAAGTGACTGGTCGATTATGGTAATCTATCACTGATTGTGGTAATAAACAGGTCAATTGTGGCAATAAAAAGGATGATTGTAGAAAACTTATGTCAATTGCAGAAAAATGTAGGCAATTGTGATAAAGGGGAAATAGTCTCAAAAAGACTCAAAAGATAGGTCTCATAGTCTAACAATTTTTTTTATTTTCTGGAACAAAGCTTCTGATTTGCAAGATAGTTTGATGTTGACAACCCTATACTTTTAACACATTTGACTCATTTTGATTGTTTGGATTTTTTTTTTCATTTTGGAAACTGATCAACAAAAAAACATAATAGACAATGTGTTTTGAAGAATGAAGACTGACATGTGTATGTTCTATAGCTTTTTCAAGTTGCAATGTTATCATGAGGTCTCAACAATGAACAGTCAGATTAATCTAGGTCAATGGCTTAAAAATACAATATTATAGGCCCAATGCTTGAATGTATGTTAGCTCACATAGAAATTGTCAAACTACTAGGACACGAAGGTCCACGACGTAGATGCCCATATTTTTGTCATTGCCAGGTATTATTGTCATGGAGTGAAGATCTCTTTCACTACACAAATACCTTGGAATAGATATGTTGGGAATCTTGGGAGGAAATTTTTCAACCCCTTGCACTATAATAAGGTATCTATTTGGACATAGATTGGGTTGGCCTCTAGTTAACAAGGTTGTAGAAAGGGTCAGGAGCATCTATCCAATCGGTTTGTACATGTGTGACTCACTTAAGAGCCTAGTTGACCATGTTGGCTCCTTAGGGATATTCACCCGATCTAGACTATCATCAACACACCTCGCCTGAGCTTGGCTAAATAAGATGAAACTTTGGTTTACATCTTGTTTATATACCGATCAGAAGGATTACCGATTTAAGGTCATTCTCCTAGGAAGAAGCACATTCCCTGGATAGACCTATTTAAAAAGTATAAAGGTGTTTAATCCAACAGATTGTGCAAGTGCACCCAAAACTCAAGACACAAGGTTAATCGCTTAAACCCCAAAATTAAATGTGAACTAAGCTAAACCACCATACAAGCACAAGTGTTTATTTTTAAGCCCAAAAGTAGGTGTTGATTTCTTGTTCAATTTTAATGCACCAAATTGAGATATTTTTTTCCATTGTTCAATTTTAATCCTCACGTCAATTTTAAGCATCGAATTCCAAAGTGTGAGATATGAGATGTTTGACAAGAACTGTTCTTTTTAAGCACCAAAGTAAGAGTGAATGAATTTTATGTTGTATTGTTAGCTTGTCTTCTTGATTCAAACCTATCAAAGAAAGTTTTTAGTATCTCAAGAAATGAAATCTTTTCAATCCCAAACAACAGAATATTTAGAAACTCTGGGATTATTGAGATTGCTGAGATTAATAGTGACTTTGTACTTACTTGCAAATTGCTTGATTGAATCAAGGTACCTTGTGTATGCTTCACTTTGATCCTCAGCTGTGATTGTGAGAATAGCCCTTTGTTGTGATTGATAGTTGGTGGTTCTTCTAATTACAGCTCTTAATGATCTAGCACCTGGGATGTGTCTGATTACCTTCTTTGTCATTCACCATTAGTCAACCCTGCACAGAAACCAAGAAAAATAGCCAAAAATGTGCTTTATATGTCAATTACAGCACTGTTTGCTCAATTGTGGAAACCTCCTATAAATTGTGGTAGAATGTTGGCAATTGCAGTAATAAACTCTGGTCTGCAGAAAAATATTGGCATTTGATGTACGGATCGATCAATTGCGGTAAAGCACAGGCAATTATGGTGAAACCTAGGTGATTGCGGCACAATTCTAGAAGAAAGAAAGATAGAAGATGATAGAATAGCAATGTAAAAGCCTATAATCAATTGTCGTATTAACCCATCAATTGCGGCATGGTTTTGTCAATTATAGAAAAATACCAGCAATTGCAAAATTACACAGATATCGAGAAAATGATAGAAAATGAGATCTGCAACCATACGGCTGAGGCTAAAGGATTTTGTATGTTGTCTACAAGATATATTTGGGCTATTTTCTTCATGTTGGGTTCACCAAAATGTACGCCTTGTTCGCATTCGTGGTTCCTTTGCTTTCCAATGACGAGGGTTTGTAGCACCGGTTTGCAATGGGGAAATCAATACAAAAACTACTAATAATGAACACTTAATGTATTAATAAAATATACAAGCAAAGGAAGGGAAGAAAAATGAATGCAAACCCAATTTCTTGAAGCTTCTATTGTCTCTCTCTACTCCTTTTGAAATGCTAATTTTGATGCTTAGTATTGGTGTGCGAAGCGTCTATGACTTGAGAAGCGTCGAGAATTTGATAATTGAATGTGTGTGTGATTGCAAGATGGCTTGAATGCTAGAACCAATCTGAAAGAGTAATGGCACATGTGAGCTTGAAATCCTAGATGTATGTTTGCAAGAAGGCTTGATGCTTGTACCAATTGGATGGAGTAATGATGCACATAAGCTTGAAATCCTGGATCCTTCAAATGGTTATGAAGGGTTTATTATATACGAATTGAGGATGATATGAACTATTGAGATCAATCCCAGAGATAGGGAGATGAATGATTGAGATTAAAGGGAACTAGAGAAGTCATCAGTAAACTCCATCTCTTCAACTGGGAGAGAGGAGAAAGAATTTGGTTAACTGAAGAGCTAATTGTGAGTTGCCTTTTAGAACTGAAGAGGTGGGTGGAGTTACCCATGTGAACTGGAGAGATGGGTGGATTTACCCATGTGAACTGGAGAGATGGGTGGAGTAACCCATGTGATCTGATTAAGGATTATCTCGTTGAAAATAAATAAATATTTAATTCATTTATGTAATTAAAGTTTTCAACATGTGAGATAATTGACTTCTTTTTTATTTAGAATAGCTTTATTGAATGAAATTAAATTAATTTAATTGAGATTAATTTAATTGGAAGAATTTATTTAGTAAGTTTAAATATTTCAATTTAAACTATAGGAAATTGAATTTAATTAATTAATTAATGGTAATTAATCAATTAAGGCTAATTAATTAAATACAATTAATTATTTAATTAATTTTGGGAATTTGATTAGATGATTTGGGGAATAAATTTAGAATAAAATAGATGATTAATTAATGATTAAAAAACCATTAATTAATAGATGAAAATTAGTTTTTTTAATGTAAAGTCGCAAGCCTGTCCATTTTACGGTGTCTACAAGCATAACCAAACCAAATTTCATAGGGAGTCTTATCCATACCTTCTTTGATATGAATTGTGTTCAAAGTGTAGACAACAATATTGGTTTCTTCTCTCTAATGCATATGAGATACATTACTTTCAAGCAACATTGTCTTGGCCGCATCCAGTATATTTATGTTTATTCTTTCTGTTATCTCATTCTGTTGAGGTGTCCTAGGAGCAGAAGTTTGTCTGTATATCCATGCTTTTTGTAGCAAGCATTGAAAAAATCTTATGTAAACTCTCCACATTTGTCTAACCTTATAAATTTTTATCTTAAGACCTGATTCATTCTCAATGCTTGCTTTTAAAATATTGAACTTATCAAATGTTTCACATTTTATTTGAGAAATACAACCCACATCATCCTAGAATAGTCATCAACAAAAATTATAAAGTATCTTTCACCATAGTAGGATCTAGTCCTTGTAGGATCATAAAGATTTGTATGTACCAAATCCAACTTTCCTCTTGCTGAAAAGTATTTTCTCTAAAAGTTGCTCTTAGTTTTTTTCGCATCACATACTCTCTGCACATAGTATTAGTAGGATTCACATTTTTTGCCAAATCTTTAACTGAATTTGTGTTACTAGCCCTTACAATATTATCAAAATTTATGTGAAAAAAGCTCCTATGTCATAACCAAATGTCATCTACCTTCACAAAAAAATTAAGTTTCCTTTTTAGTATTTAGCTCAGAAATATTACCTCTTGACTTAGTACCTGATGCGATCAAGTTTCCAGATTGACCTTTGATAGTAAATTTTTCATCCATGAACTGCAAATGATATCCCTTTTCTAAAAGCTTCCCAACATTTAAAAAGTTGTGCTTAACTCCATCAACAAGTAAAACATCATCAGTGTTGGTTTTACCATCAAGAGAGATTGAACCTACTCCAATTATCAACTTAGGAGTGTTATCACGAAATTTGACTACACCACCATCATAACTATTCAGTTGAAAAAATGTATCTTTATCACTAGTCATATAATGTGAACAACCACTATCAATAATCCATTCTAATTTATTTTCAACATGTGAGACTAGAGATTTTTCTTCATGAATAGGTTTATCATCTTTAATAGCAATAAAGCCAATTTCATTCCCATCATTCATAGAATCATCATCAGACACACCTTCACTAGCATAGAAGCATTCCTCATCCTTGGAGTAATTAGACTTATAAAATGTAGGCTTATTCTTAGGAACCCTTGTAGGACTTCTAGATTCAAAATGACCAATTTTATTACAAGAAAAATATTTCAGGGGTAATTTTCCTTCAAATTTATCCTTACTTCTCTTTTCCTTTTTTCTATGAGATTCAAAAGTTCATCTAGATTCCTTTCTTCTTCTTCAATCTCTAACCACTCATTATCATATTCTCCAAGATCTTCATGTCTATTGCTTCTTCTAGTGCTCACAAGGCTTGATAAATACTTTTTGTCATTATGAACAATATCCTTTAATGTAGAATCTACTTTGGGTAATGCATCTTGTAGCTCTACGGTCTCAAAGGTGGTCAGCTTAGCAATCAGGAATTCTCTGTTAAATTTTTTTGTCAGTGGTATGATCTCTTTTATCGCTTACACTTTAGTCTTGTAGGCAGGTGTCAAGGATCTAAGAATCTTTACGATCACTTCATCTTCAGTATATGTGCCTCCTAATTTGTTGACTCCAGAAACAGTCCCTTTAACCCTCTATACATATGCTCTGACATTCTCATCATCTCACATCCTTAGATTCTCCATTTTATCCTTCCAATTCTGTATTTTTTCCTACTTAGTGTACTGATCTCCTTCATATAGAGCCTCTAGCCTTGTCCAGATCTTGTGAGCTGAATCAAGATCTTTTACCTCTGTAAATTCTGCCTTAGAGAGCATGCTTATCTATGCTTCTCTTGCAATTATATTGCAAGAAAAAAATTTCTTTTATTCATCAGTATCATTTCCTAATTCATCTTCTACCTTGATCAGTTCATCCTTCTTTGTAATCATCCAGTAATCAATTCCCAAGCAAATTAGATGAGTTATCATCTTGTTTTTCCAACTGTAAAAATTTTCAGCATCAAATTTTGGACTCTCCTTCCTATAGTAAGTCATCTCATAATCACCTCAAGTGGTTAAGCTTTCTGTCAGAGAACCACAAGTTCTGATACCAATTCTTAGGAATAATACAACAGAGAGGAGGGGTGAATCAATTGTACACCAAATTTTTAAAATTTAAACTTATAAATTAGTTACTTGATGTAAATATGAACACTTAAAGAACGACACCATAGCACAGGTATTTGTTTTCGAGGAAAAACTTGTTAAGGGAAAAACCCTGGTGGGAATTAACACCCACAAATAAAGCACTATAAATATTGTATCCATGTTATAAGATCTATCCATGTTAGGAGTTGATTATTACATCCAGTACAAAGTCCATGTTAAAGGATAGACCCTGTTAGGATTCTTCTCAACCCTTTTATGAGTTCAATGAAATGATGAGCTCACTACCCAATCACACTTCCCAAAGTGAAGGTTTTATCCACCTTCTAGATCCATTGTCCAAAGACAAGTATAAAAGTAAGATTATAACAGTGAACTGACTGATAGAAACTGGCTTTGCCTATAAAGTTTCAATGAAGTGCATTACAAACATAATTGTTGCTCTGCATCCACCAGATCTTGCATCCACATGCTTGTAGCATCTAATCCATACAATACACATCAAGACACTACTTTATTTTATACAAGTTACAACAAGAAATTAGGTTGGCCTGTTAAGACTTCCCCTAATGCACAAACAATTACATAGACCCTTGCTAATATACACATGATACCTTACACAAGTAAGTAACAAATAAAAATCATTAGTTGTGCACCAAGTTCCTTAATTCAAGTTCATCATTCACTAAGAAAATTACATCTTTGCGGTCAAACCCAAATAGGTCTTTTCCAGTCCACACACCTTAGATGATGTCATCAAGAATATAGAGACCTAATAATCACAAAGAATGTTCTCAAATGTATCTTTTATCATACCTTAAGCTCACATACCATGACCCATGCTCTCATCCAAGTTATCCCAAAAACTCAGAGACCATTTCTGTCATAAACCTCTATCACTTCTCTATAACCTATCTTCACCAAAATAGCTATAACTCATGCAAACAGTAATATTAAATCTAGTAACCTTAGATATAAGGTGTAAATAATTCCCTCTACATAAATTCTTTCTCACATATGTTGAAACATCGTACATTGTCCATACACAACTACCAATCTTTCTTGTACCTATTATAGCCAGTCTTTCTGAAACTTCTAAAGCATCCAACTGAAACATATGTTGACATCAATGAAAAAACATGAATTTCAACACCTCAAACTTCAACAATTCCAATAGAAAATATGGACAAGGAATTAAAGTTCCTTTAGGAAATTAAGGGAATGAACATTCTTATGGATTAGGATTTAATCCTTACAAGAAGTCACAAATAGTTACTCTCAATGTTAACAATATCGTGAATCACAAACCCAAACATGGTTCACATTGTGTTCAACAAAGAATGGAGAATAGTGAGAAACCTATTGAGAAATACTCTTGATGAACTATAACTATTTACATGTTTTAAGTTATTTGTTGATATTCAATTGAGTTGCAGAAGTGATGATAAATGTTATCAGTTGATGTATTTTCATTGATGTCAACTTATTTAAATGTTATTATGGTTGAAAACATTTGTTATGTATTGAAGATTTGGAAAAAACAATGTTTATGTGGTTGGTAAAATGAATATTTTTGTATACACCAAGTGACAAAGAACACCGAGTAAATTGCATTGTATACCAAGCACCGGTATTAACCTAGCAAGGGATTGCTGACACAACTATTTATTAAAACAATTTAATTATAACCGAGGCTAACTTGGATGCTTAGCTGAAAATTGATGATTCCAAGGTAAAAGAAAAAGTTTTTTATTTGATCAAAAAATTATTAAAATTCAAGGAAGATCAGCTGAAAGAGATTGAAACGTGTTTTTAACAAAACTGCTAAAGATTATTTGAGCGGGAAAATGAACGATGGAGATTAAGTGGAAAGATTTAAAGGATGAAAATTAAATGCTACATGAAGACAAGAGATTCATTTTTTAATCATATACACAAATGCTAAAGCATACATATGAATTTATGCATGACTGATCAAACTGGTTAAAGACAGAACCGAGTGTATTTCTGGAGACATCGCTGAGAAAACAAAGGATAATCGAGAAAAACAAGGATGAAGAATGAGTTAAACTGAAGTGAATGAATTGATTAGAGGTATTATGTACTTAGAATAGATCTGAATATCTGCAAATTAGAGTTGTATTTGAATCAGATCATTAATATATCAGTTTAACCATTGCTATAGATAAATCTCTTAACTGAGTAGGGCAGTAAGTCCTTATTATAACTTTCAGAGAATGTTGATTGTTTTCTTGTTGACCCCATAGTGAATTCATAGTCAAAAGAGAACTTTTAGTTTTAAATCCCCTGACCAGGTCACATTTAACAATGTGCATTGTAACCTTTAATAGGGTTGGCTCCTCACCGAGCTCACTTCAAAAGAGTGAAAATATTTTGGGTTATTGGTCCCAGATGGTTTTTCCCTTAGTAGTGTTTCCACGTTAAAAATCTGTGTCAATGTGCATGAATGTTGTGGATTTTTATTTTACTTTACACTTTATTTTAATGACCTTGATCGGTAATCATAGTATTAATTTACTGATACTCGATAAACACTATTGATGAAAGTTTAAGTTTACAAAATACATTTTCATCGAGTTAAATTATATGATTGAAATGTTTTTGTTATACATCTGGAGAAATTTGGGACTATAGGATACTTTGTGAGGAAATTGATTCTAACTGATTCACCNCTCCCCCCCCCCCCCCCCCTCTCAGTTATTCTAACAATTGGTATCAGAGAAGTAGTGCTTATTAGTGCAGGAGTGCTTATCAGAAAGTTTTAAAGGACTTAAGCTAAAGATCACAAGATGTATAAGAGAGACTCACCTAAGATGAAAAAGGATAACTTTCAGACATGGAAAAGTAGAATGAGATTGTACCTGTCAGGAATTGCAAGCAACATTGAAGATTTTCTAGATAATGAATTCATTCTACCTACTAGAGCTTTGACACTAAATCAGTTGAAAGAAAAACATGAACACAACCTTATCATGGTGGAGATTGCTTCTCCAATTACAAATTTATAATTTGAGGACATCAAGTCATGTACTGGTGCCAAGAAAATGTGGGATTAACTTACAATAGTTTATGGAGGAGATGTAAATGTACTAAGAGCCAAAGATGAGAGCCTTCGTGGAAAGTTTGATGATATGACAATGAAGGAAGGAGAAAACATCACACAATATAGTACCCAACTTAAAGAAGTTGTGAGTGTTATTCGAGGATCTGGTGGAACCATTGATGAAGACACAATTGTGAGTAAGATTCTTAGAACTCTATTGCCTATCTATTCTATAAGAGTCTTTGCAATTCATGAAATGAGAGCTGCACCTAGAAATAACATTATCTTTTATAGTCTTGTTGGAAGATTGATTTTCTTTGAGTTGAATAACTTTGACAATAGTATTGTACCATCTATGGAATCTACATTTATTTGTACTTTAAAAATTGGTAAATCTAGTAGAAAGCACATAATCAAAAATAATAGTGATAGTGATAGTGATGACAAGGAACTTGATGAAATTGAAGCTTTAATGGTTAGAAGATTGCACAGAGGTAAAGGAAGATATAAAGGTAAGCTACCTTTGGTATGCTTTAACTGTAAAGAGATTGGTCATTTTTCTTCAAGATGCACTAACAAGAAAGATGATGATAGAAATGATAGATATAATGATAGAAAGGATGACCAAGACTACCAAAACAACCGACAATATGACCAAAGAGATAACCGAGATTACAAAGATAACGGTAAGAAATCTTGTTACATTGTTGAAGATAAAGTTAATAACAGTGGTATGAACAGCGATGAAGATATTGAGATAGTGTTTGTGGCACTTAAAGATGATTTAAATGAAGATGAGAGGTATGTAGAGACAACACTTATCTCTAAGTTAGTAAACATGATATTTGGGTTATTGATAGTGGTTGTACAAATTACATGACTGGTGATAAAGGTAAATTTGAATTTCTTGAACATTATGATGGAGGATCAGTAAGAATGGGAAATGATACACCATGTCAAGTAAAATGAAAAGGTACTATTATGTTGAACAATCAAATCAAATGTGAAAATTTTTATTGGGTAAAAGGACCTAACTACAATCTATTGAGTGTTTCACAGTTGAATAACATAGGTCACCGAGTCGCATTTGAGAACAGAAAAGAAAGAATCAATGATAGATAGGGAAAATTGATCGGTATTGGTGAACAATCTAAAGGTAACCTATTCTATCTTGACACACCTAAAACTACTTGTTTATAGGCAAATAATGAAGATATAGGGTTATGGCATAAAAACCTTTGTCATTTACATTTTGAAAACATGGTTAAGATTAGCAAGAAAAGAAAAGTTAGAGAATTACTTAGCTTAACTAAACCAGACCATGTAATGTGAAAAAAATTATCAAATGGGCAAGATGTCAAAATCTAGTTTCAAGAGAAAGAAGTCTCGTCTAATGAAATTTTGGAGTTAGTTCATACAAGATTATGTTGACAAATGAGAACACAAAGCTATTTTTGGGAGAGAAATTTTATTTAATTTTTTGATGATTACTCTAGGATGATGACTATAATGTTTCTAAAAGAGAAATCTGAAGCATTTAAGATGTTTAAGTGGTACAAAGAAAAAGTGTAAAAATAAAATGGTAAAGATATGAAGTGTCTAAGATCTGATAGAGGAGGTGAATTTATTTATGATGATTTCACTAAATTTTGTAATGAGAATGAAATCAAAAGATAGGTTTCTGCATCGAGGACACCACATTAGACCGATATTACTGAAAGAAGGTAAAGATCAATTGTTGATTGTGCTAGAACATTGATGATTGAAAAGAAAGTTGCACAAACATACTGGAGAGAAGCAGTTAGCACAACACTCTACACATTGAACTGAGTACAACTAAAGAAAAATTCAAACAAAATACCTTATGAGCTATGGTATGGTTATACTCCCAATGTGAGCTATGTTAGAATATTTAGTAGCCATTTTTATTGTTATCGAAAATCCAATCATTCAACAAAATAGGCACTAAAAGAGAAATTTGCATGTTCATGTTACCCAGTTAAAACTATATTACAGTTTTTGATGATTTGCATTCACTTACTACATTTATTACCAGATTTGCATTTTATGTACTCTAAGTATTGATCAAATTATTACACATTCAAAATTCTTCATTGATCATTACATTGTGCATTCATAAGAATGTAGTACAAATGTCCTTTGATTCATATTTCATGTTTCAATAAACATAGTACATTGCAAATAAAAGTAAACAACTGAGGTATGGAATAAGGGTCCCATGCATTGCCTTATGTTTGTGTCTTGTGTCTGCTAGTGTCTCTGTCAAGTCTTCATCTGCATCCAGTTCACTCCTGAGTCTCCATCAGCATTCAGGTCCTTAGGGCAAATATCTGCATGAAAAGAGGGAAAAGAAAATGGTTAGATCCTGATGGATCTAAGAAATGCAAGGAAAAAATTACATACATCAGCTATCTACTTCTATCTGCATATCAATCTGAAGTAATAAATGTAACAAGAAAACATAAATCAGCACTCACTATAAGATAGTGTTAAAGGGACATGTTTTGAAACATGAAACCTTTCACTTCTAACATCTATTGTAGTGTATGTTTTCAATTTTGAACAGGTCTAGTAGCTGATTGAAAGGAACTTGATAATTTCATTGAAGAAATCTTTCTCATGTTTTAGTTCAACTTGTTAGTCCATCAAATCACAAGTCAACCAGTATTCATGACTGCATGTATTTTGGCATTCACTCACAAACACTAAATGATGCATGTCGTTTGATGACCCAACAAGTTGAATGTTACTGTGTGTGCAAATAAACAGGCATGCATGATTGAATGCGGGATGCAAAAGAAAATAATCCAGTGGATGTCACGAGCCCGTGCTCGAACTTCACTTTTTTATGCAGAGGTGATTATTTGAAAAGGGTTACTGTTCACACACTGGAAGATTACATCTGAAGACACATGAAGGGATCAGACATATGAAGAAATCAAAGAGACTACAAGAAAGGACTTGAACAGAGGATTTGACAGAATTGAAAGATTCTGATCTGATTTCACTATCATGCAAATGTCCCAAAACTTTGAAAAAAGTTGTTGCAGTAAGTACATTTTTTCATCTGACTGTTATACATTGATTGAAGTTCACTTGGAAAGTCTAAGTTGAAATATCATATACAGAGATTATGCAAAATGAAATAATGGTAATAGAATCTAAACATAAAGCAGAGAATGAGAGAATTGTGAAAATGAACTGAGATTAGCAATTCCAAATCAGCAAAATAAAGTGTTACAAGATATTCAAAAGTTGTACTTGAAATGATTATGCTTAAACATGATATAATGCTACAACTGAATAGTGTGTTCAAGTTGCCTATTATGATAGTTTTCTTTATAAAGTTTACATCTCATATAGATGTTTTGCATATTATGGATGACAAAACTGAGCATGTTTTAAAGACAAACTACCTTTTCTTGCAAAGTGTAGTATTAACTGTTATGCATATGATGCTCGATAAATGGAGATGATTGATAAATTAATGTGTTTTAAACATATTATTACAGTCAGTTTCTTGTCTAGCATTAGGAAATCAAAATGATAAAATATCATTCAACATAAGATTTTGTTATAACTTGCTACAAATTGGTGACTGACAACAGCAATGAATGATATATGAACACAACAATGACAGACAGTTTCTTTATGCAGAGTATACATCTCAGGTTCTCTGATTGGGGTTTTTGAATAAAAAGATATGAATTCATGTTAGATCACTATTTGTAGATTAGGGTTTCAATTTAGAAGTCCATGGGAGTCACGAGCCCGTGCTCGAACCCTGTGGGTTTTTCTGATTACAATGTTCCAAGATGTAAACAACATGATTCAAACTGTTATGTATATGATGCCAGAGTTATGCTTTAGAATATCAGCTGATGTAACCTGTTTATGTTTCTAAGACAGTAAGATAAACATCTTACAGAAACATGTTTTCTGCTCTCCATATTTTATGGTATATAGCAGCAGTGATGTTTTATTTTAAAAACATTAAGACAGAGTAAAGATGCAAATGCAGCTACAGTCAACATCAAATAGTGATGACCTCGACATCAAACAGTGGACACAGAAAATGATAAATGAAAAGAGGTTCATGAAATGAACAAACAAGAACAACACTTTCTGTCAGCATATCAGGTATCTTAGAAAAGCATCCATGCATCTACAGTTATGTGGTGTTTTAAAGAAAAGAAGTGAAAACACTGTTCTATTAAAAAACCCACAAATGTGTGTATGAAATTTATGTGTTTTTAGACAGTTGTTCAACATATTTTTCAGAATAAAAGACAACATATGTTGTGCTTATCATGCAGACAGAAACAAAATAGAGAGTTATAAAACAATAGCTTTTCGAACATGTTGAGAAGTGCATTAAATGGACAAAATGACAGAGAAAACAACTTATCTGCAGATGCATGGTGTTCTCCCTCATGAACTCAAAGTGTAACTGCAACAACTAGCATGAAAGATGTGAAGCTTATGACTAAAAGATGTCATAAAGCTCAAAATTTTGTTTATCTACTGCATCTTTCAGTCATAAGCCTACATGTTTAATGCTGATGAAAACCCACTTGACAGCTGCTGCCGAGTAGAAAGACCATATTACAAATGTAGTGGTGGTAACTCCATGTTACACAATGAACTGGGGATAATTCTAAAGCTGTGGCAGAGAACTCTCAAGTTCATAGTCGATGCAATGGTGGTGTCTCCGTGTTACACAGCGAACTGGGGATGAGTCTGAAGTTGTGGGATGAGTCTAAAGTTGTGGGAGAGGCTATCCCCATTTCATGGTCAAAGTTCATGGGTTTGACACCTCTGCCACAGCTCCAAACCATTCCAAGGTGGCTGTGGTGTCATTTACAAATGCAATGGTGCAACAGACAGACAAGAACTCCCCAAACAGAGCTTCAGATAGACTGCAGACCCAAAACCCGTGGTGGAGATAAGTCAAAATAAGCTACAATTTATTGTTCAGAGCCATATCTTATGGCATGACATCAGAAAAATCCCAATATCAAAGCACAAAATAAATGCAAACTTACAGATGGGGGTCGAATTCAAGCATGATTGAAAGCCGCAGCCTTCATTATGGAGTGAAACTACAGTTACATTGACAGAGTTTTCGTGCATTCATTCAACAAACTCCAAGTTTTCTTTGCAAGCATGGCGGACTTCACAACAGATGGCATTTTTTCTACATGGCGGCAACACAATGAAAGCAGAAAAGCCTAAATGAGGCTGACAGATGAAATGAAATGCATTTTACTATCTATTGAGTTCTACTGTCAGAAGTAAATGCATTGTCAGTGACAGAGCATCGATGTTCTTTCAAAATTGCCACATTGGTACTTTTAAATGCCTTGATAACTGCAGATTGCCTCTTCAATAAAAACAGTCATGTCGACAGCACATCAAATAAACTTCAGTTACTTCCCAGTGCTCGGCAATGGTGTTCATAACTATGGTCGAGTCAAATGCCGATTTGAAAATAAATTTTGCAAAATTGAAAATCGGGTTTTAAGACCTTTCTTCCTCATCTTCAAATTTGATGTGTTCGATCAAAAGGGGATTATGATCATTGAAGATTGAAGTTATTAAACTTAAGTGTTTTAAGTTTTTAAAAAAAACTTATGTTTTTGGGGGAAAATTTTTTGAATCAGCCATGTTGGCTATTTAGGGATTTCGATTCTTCATTGTAAAGGGGAGTCAATTTGGAGGAGATTTTAGTGTTTAGTGAATTTTTGAGTTCCTACCACTGAAAGCTATCTTTCCTTGTATTCCATTGTGGTTACTTTTATGTGGTTCCATTGTTATGTAAGTGAATTTTTCTATTCCTTGACATGATTCTGGGATTCATGAACGTAATTTGCACACAGACTTTTGAAGAAGAATACAATTGACTTACATACTCATATTTCTTGTTGTGATCATTGTTCAAAGTACCTGTTTTCAATT
>MU225822.1:19300-33436 GCA_018584345.1 Thuja plicata | reverse complement strand
AGTTTCTTGTCTAGCATTGGGAAATCAAAATGATAAAATATCATTCAACATAAGATTTTGTTATAACTTGCTACAAATTGGTGACTGACAACAGCAATGAATGATATATGAACACAGCAATGACAGATAGTTTCTTTATGCAAAGTATACATCTCAGGTTCTCTAATTGGGGTTTTTGAACAAAAAGATATGAATTCATGTTAGATCACTATTTGCAGATTAGGGTTTCAATTTAGAAGTCCATGGGAGTCACGAGCCCATGCTCGAACCCTGTGGGTTTTTATGATTACAATGTTCCAAGATGTAAACAACATGATTCAAATTGTTATGTATATGATGCCAGAGTTATGCTTTAGAATATCAGCTGATGTAACCTGTTTATGTTTCTAAGACAACAAGATAAACATCTTACAGAAACATGTTTTTTTCTCTCCATATTTTATGGTATATAGCAGCAGTGATGTTTTATTTTAAAAACATTAAGACAGAGTAAAGATGCAAATGCAGCTACAGTCGACATCAAACAGTGATGACCTCCACATCAAATAGTGGACACAAAAAATGATAAATGCAGAGAGGTTCATGAAATGAACAAACAAGAACAACACTTTCTGTCAGCATATCGGGTATCTCAGAAAAGCATCCATGCATCTACAGTTATGTGGTGTTTCAAAGAAAAGAAGTGAAAACACTGTTCTATTAAAAAACCCGCAAATGTGTGTATGACATTTATGTGTTTTTAGACAGTTGTTCAACAAATTTTGTAGAATACAAGACAGCATATGTTATGCTTATCATGCAAACAGAAACAAAACAGAGAGTTATAAAACAATAGCTTTTCGAACATGTTGAGAAGTGCATTAAATGGACAAAATGACAGAGAAAACAACTTATCTGCAGATGCATGGTGTTATCCCTCATGAACTCGAAGTGTAACTGCAAGAACTAGCATAAAAGATGTGAAGCTTATGACTGAAAGATGTCATAAAGCTCAAAATTTTGTTTATCTACTGCATCTTTCAGTCATAAGCCTACATGTTTAATGCTGATGAAAACCCACTTGACAGCTGTTGCCAAGAAGAAAGACCATATTACAAATGCAGTTGTGGTAACTGCATGTTACACAGTGAACTGGTGATAAGTCTGAAGCTGTGGCAGAGAACTCTCCAGTTCATAGTCGATGCAATGGTGGTGTTTCCGTGTTACACAGCGAACTGGGGATGAGTCTGAAGTTGTGGGATGAGTCTAAAGTTGTGGGAGAGGCTATCCCCATTTCATGGTCAAATTTTGTGGGTTTGACACCTCTGCCACAACTCCAAACCATTCCAAGGTGGCTGTGGTGTCATTTACAATTGCAATGGTGCAACAGACAGACAAGAACTCCCCAAACAGAGCTTCAGATAGACTGCAGACCCAAAACCTGTGGTGGAGATAAGTCAAAATAAGCTACAATTTATTGTTCAGAGCCATATCTTATGGCACAACATCAGCAAAATCCCAATATCAAAGCACAACATAAATGCAAACTTACAGATGGGGGTTGAATTCAAGCATGATTGAAAGCCGCGGCCTTCATTATGGAGTGAAACTATAGTTACATTGACAGAGTTTTCGTGCATTCATTCAACAAACTCCAAGTTTTCTTTGCAAGCATGGTGGACTTCACAACAGATGGCATTTTTTCTACATGGTGGAAACACAATGAAAGCAGAAAACCCTAAATGAGGCAAACAGATGAAATGAAATGCATTTTATTATCTGTTGAGTTCCGCTGTCAGAAGTAAATGCATTGTCAGTGACAGAGCATTGATGTTCTTTCAAAATTGCCACATTGGTACTTTTAAATGCCTTGATAACTGCAGATTGCCTCTTCAATAAAAATAGTCATGTCAACAGCACATCAACTAAACTACAGTTACTTCCCAGTGCTCGGCAATGGTGTTCATAACTATGGTCGAGTCAAATGCCAGTTTGAAAATAAATTTTGCAAAGTTGAAAATCAGGTTTTAAGACCTTTCTTCCTCATCTTCAAATTTGATGTGTTCAATCAAAAGGGGATTATGATCATTGAAGAGTGAAGTTATTAAACTTAAGTGTTTTAAGTTTTTAAAAAAACCTTATGTTTTGGGGGGAAAAATTTTTGAATCAGCCATGTTGGCTATTTAGGGATTTCGATTCTTCATTGTAAAGGGGGGTCAATTTGGAGGAGATTTTAGTGTTTAGTGAATTTTCGAGTTCCTACCACTGAAATCTATCTTTCCTTGTATTCCATTGTGGTTACTTTTATGTGGTTCCATTGTTATGTAAGTGAATTTTTCTATTCCTTGACATGATTTTGGGATTCATGAACGTAATTTGCACACAGACTTTTGAAGAAGAATACATCTGACTTACATACTCATATTTCTTGTTGTGATCATTGTTCAAAGTACCTATTTTCAATTTTCTGCATATAAGAGTAATACTTTTGCAAGTATATACTAGTGAATTATATCAATTCCTATTCTATATTGCAGAAATATAAGGCTTTTGTGGAAAGCACATGTTGTTAATGAGAGGAGTATTGCTTGTGGTGAAAACCCTAGTTATTCATTTTCAGTTAACCTATGTATTGATCAGTGAGTGATAATCAAAGATCCACCAAAATATGATAAGTATAAGTTAGTTTGAAACTTCATAAAAGAGTCTGATTATCTTTGGTGTATCACCTTTCCATTATGCAAGTCTAGTTAAAATCTCTTTTCCCTTTTCCCAATTCAGTTTTCAATCAGGAAGTGATATACCATATTTTATAGGAACCAGCCTAGAATCCGGAGATTCCTCTTCATTCATAGCCTACCCACAGCTAGGAGAGGTTTCCATTGTGAGGATGGAATTGTCGTATAGCCCTAATGCCTGAGTTAGTGTGAAAATTCTAAGCCTGAACAGTTATATTCTAAAAGATGATCAAAATGGTAAATTTGATTCAAAAAGTGATGAATTAATATTTCTTGGATATTCTACTAAGAGTAAAGCTTACAAATGTTTAAACAAGAAAACTAACAAAATCATTGAGAGTGCAAATGTGAAAGTTGATGAATTTGATGAGTTAAATGATGAGGACAACATGAAAGAACCAAAGCACTACAATATATTTGTTTACTGGGAAGAAAATGACACTATACCGACACTGATGCCTAGCGTTACCATGCAAAAGGGTAATGTTACCGGGCAACAGGCTAATGTCATGGGAAATAGATAGCACAAACTGAGAATCAGGAAAATGTTGAAATAGAAGATCATGAACCAGAAGACAATGAAGATATAGAAGAAGATAATGAATAAAAGAGAGTTGAACTTGTACTTTCTAGATATGTGAGAAGGCACCATCCATGGGATCAGATCATTGAAGACAAAAGAGAAAGCATACTGACAAGAAGTAAGTTCAGAGATGAAACTTGTTTAATTTGTGAATTTGAGCATAAGAATGTTAGAGATGAATTAGAAAATGAAGAATGGTTTAATGTTATGCATGAGGAAATTGATAATATACAGAAAAATAAAACATGGAATTTAGTACCGAGACCGAGTGACAAAAATGTTATTGGCACCAAATGGATTTTTAGAAACAAACTGAATGAAGATGGGAATGTAATCAGAAATAAAGAAAAATTAATTTGCAAAGGGTATGCACAAGAAGAAGGAATTGACTATGGAGAAACTTTTACACCCATTGCTAGACTTGAAGGATTAAGGATACTACTTACATACACTGCATATAAAGGATTCAAAGTATATCAGATGGATGTGAAATCTGCATTTTTTAATGGAATACTTAAAGAGGAGGTATAAATTGAACAACCTGAAGGATTTGTTGATCCTAATCAGCCACACATGGTATGTAAGTTAAACAAAGCTTTATATGGACTAAACCAAGCACCGAGAGCATGGTATGAAAGATTGCATTCTTATCTAATAAGTATTGGATTTATTAGAACAAGTGACAATAACAATTTGTATTTAAAAGGAGGAAATGATGATAAGACACTTATTGCTGAAATATTTATTTATGATTTAATATTTGGAGGTAATGATAACTTATGCGCTTCATTTTCTAATAAAATGAGGAAAGAATTTGAGATGTCGATGTTTGGTCAGATCAAATTTTTTCTAGGATTGCAAATTTTACAACAGGCAGAAGGTATCTACATTACACAATCAAAATACATCAAGGAAGTACTAAAGACACTCAGAATGGAGGAATCAAAACCAGTCGGAACACCTATGGTAACAAGATGCAAATTGAATAAAAGAGGAAAAGGCACCTGAGGTAAACCAAACCTTGTATAGATCTATGATTGGTAAATTAATGTATGTTGTACACACAAGACCTAACATAGTACATGTAGTTGGAATAGTTACAATATTTTTTTCTAACCCTAGAGAGTCACATATGATAGTTGTTAAGAGAATTTTTAGATATTTGAAGAATACTGAGGATTATGGACTTTGGTATAAAAGAGAAGGAAAATTTGAATTGAAAGTCTATACAGATGTTGATTGGGATTGTAATATAGATGACCAAAAGAGCACTACTGGTGGAAAATTCTTTATTGGAGAAAGAATAGTTACTTGAATTAGAAAGAAACAAGGATGCATATCACAGTCAACTGCAGAAGAAGAGTATGTTGTTGCTACTGCAAATTGTTCTAACATAGCATGGATAAAACAATTGTTGAAAGGAATGAATGAGGATATCATTGAACCAGTGATGATTTATTGTGATAACACAAGTACTATAAATATTTCAAAGAATCTTGTGATGCATGCAAAGACAAATCACATTTCTATAAAATATCACTACTTAAGGGAACAAGTACAAGACAAACAAGTAATACTAGAATATATACAATCCAAAGAATAGCTTGCAGACATACTCACAAAACCCTTACTAAAGGATACATTTGAGTACTTGAGAGGTAGACTAGGGGTCTATCCCTTGTCTATTTGTAATTAAGAAGATTAGGAGGTTGCATCAACCTAAATAAAATCAGAATATCAATCATGTTGATGCAAAAACTAAACTGGACAAAAACTCAGATATCAGTACACATAAAGGTACTCACTACACCAAAAATTAGAGATATTTCAATTTTCTATTGAAGAGCTGCATATTTCTTTTTGGAATTTTTGTCAAAGGGAGAGATATATCGATGAAATAAAGGGAGAGAAAATGATCAATGAAATATATATCCACTAAAGGGATAAAATAGAAAAGGAGAGATATATCTAATCTATAGAGAGATTCAAGAGCTGAAAAGACAAAACTTCAGGGAGAGTCTACATATTGGTAGAACATTGTTATAGTTGTAGAACAAAAGTTTGGTATTTGTTGTATGGCATTTTATATTGCATATTTCATATTTTTTTCATCAATGCCAAAGGGAGAGATTGATGAACTATAATTGTTTAAATGTTTGAAGTCATTTGTTGATATTCAACCGAGTTGCAGAAGTGATGATAAACATTATCAGTTAATGTATTTCCATTGATGTCAACTTATTTGAATGTTATTATGGTTGAAAACATTTTTTATGTATTGAAGATTTGGAACAAATAATTTTTATGTGGTCGGTAAAATGAAGAGTTTTTTATACACTGAGTGACAAAGAACACCGAGTAAATTGCAGTGTATACCGAGCACCAATATTAACTGAGCAAGGGTTAAAGAAATTTAATTATAACCAAGGCCAACTTAGATGCTTAGCTGGAAATTGATGATTTCAAGGTAAAACATAAATTTTATTATTTATCAAATGGTTATTAAAATTCAAGGAATATCGGATGACAAATATTTTTAACACAACTGCCGAAGATGATTTGAGCGGGAAAATGGATGATGGAGATTAAGCGGCAAGATTTGAAGGATGAAAATTAAATGCTACATAATGTCTATATAAGAGACAAGAGATTCATGTGTGAATCATATACATAGATGTTGAAGCATACATGTGAATTTATGCATGACTGATCACACTGGTTAAAGATAGAACTAAGTGTATTTCTACAGACATCGCCGAGAAAATAGAGGATAACCAAGCAGAACAAGGATGAAGAATGAGATGAATTGAAGTGAACAAATTGACCAAAGGTATTATGTACTTATAATAGATCTGAATATCTATAAATTAGAGTTGTACTTGAATCAGATATTACTATATCATTTTAACCATTGCTACAGATAAATCTCTTAACCGAGTAGGACAGTGAGTCCTTATTATAAAATTCAGAGAATGTTGATTGTTTTCTTATTGACCCCATAGTGAATGCATGCTCAAAAGAGAATTGTTGGTTTTAAATCCTCTAACCAGGTCACATTTAACAGTGTGCATTGTAACCTTTAATAGGGTTGGCTCCTCACCAATTTCACTTCAGAAGAGTGAAAATATTTTGGGTTACCGGTCCCAGGTGGTTTTTCCCTTAGCAAGGTTTCCACATTAAAAATTTGTGTCAATGTGCATGAATATTGTGGATTGTTATTTTACTTTAAACTTTATTTTATTGACCTAGATCGGCAATCACAGTATTAATTTACTAATACTCGGTAAACACTATTGATGAAATTTTAAGTTTATAGAATACATTTTCACCGAGTTGAATTATATGATTGAAATTGTTTTGTTATACTTCTGGAGAAATTTGGGACTATAGGATAATTTGTGAGGAAACTAATTCTAAATGATTCACCCCNGATTCCCCCCCCCCCCCCCCCCCCCCCCTCTTAGTTATTCTAACATCTCTCCTTCATCACCTAACATATATGCCTTTAATCAATAATTTTTTTTGCATAACCTTCTTTCTACTAAGGTGATTATTAAGCCTAAATGAAAGAAGAAATTAACCAAAAATATTATGAATCTTCCTTTCTGCACGTATCATTTCTATAATGACAACTCTACTAATGAATGTCAAAATTTACATTACAAAATTAAACAACTCCTTGACAATGAAATTATTCATATATCATGTCATAATGAGTTCTTTTGCACTATTGATTCCTTTAAATAACATCTAAGTCCCTCTTATGCTACTCCCCACTATGTAACTTTATTAGCCTATTCCTTGGGGGTCATTATTATGCATGGTTTGATTATACTTTGAGTAGAATAATAGGTCCTCTTTATCCTTGTCTTGACACTTGGGGGGAAAGGTTATTATATCAATCTCTCTTATCCTCTTCAAGGATCCACTTTTGTCTTGATTAAGTGATATATGTCTATTATCTAACACCTAATATTACATAGAATTGTTTGTTTTCATTAAGGATATGCATCCTTGATCATAACCTTTTTCATTATTTGTCATTTTGTTTCCATGGTAGGCAAGTCCCTTATCCTAGAGACTAAACAGTGTGTCATCTTTCGCAAGGATCTCTTTTACACTTCTTGCATAGTATCTCTTCATATGTGTCCCTTCCATGACCTCATAGGAGTTGTGACCTCTTTGGTTTGGACTGGGTGTTTATTTTGGATATTTTCTTGATGTTGAAATTGCTTTATCCTTGTTCATCATTTTCTTAAGATGTAAAAATAGTACTTATTTTTCCATCTTAAGGGGAGGCATACATGGCCTCCTTATGACATATATCTTGTTCAGTTTAAGCATGATAGAGAGAGTACACTAGCATAATACAATTTTCTAGGGCCAGATCACTCTCCTTTTCACATATTCACGATTGGGTGGCTACCATACCACAATTTTCTAAACCATTTGAACTATCATTTTTATGAGTTGACTAGTGCAACACAACTCACTAGACCATCAAATCTTGGTCCTTTGACTGATCACACACATTTGATCTTTGACTGACCGCACACATTGGGTCCTTTGAATGACCACCTCCTCCTCTTTTTCATGGGTGGAACTAGTATAACATAATTTTCTATACCATTTCCCCCTTCTCTCTCTCTTTCATCTATCTCTCATAGATCACCTAGTGCAACATAATTTTTCTAGTCTATGTCATCCATGACTATCTTGATCTCTCCTCCACGATTTCATTACATAACACACTTTTCTATTGAAATAGATCATGGAGTCTTATCTTATCCTTGATGTATGCTCTTTTTATTTTTAGGTGACCACTTGTGCTCTTGTAATAGCTTTCTAAGTATGATATTAGTGCTTGAGACATTTTCTCTAGCAAGGCCTCTTCAACTAGTTGACTGGGAAGCTTAGTATGCTCTAGGAATTTATGTTGTTTTTTGTATCTTTTTATATAGATGTACGAGTTGATATCCTTGGTTTGAGGGGTTATGTCCTTAAATTGGGTGATGTATTATCTCTTTGTAGTTTTCTCATGATCTTTATCTCTTTCTTTTTCTTTATCATCAGCATGGGGTGGACTCATACTCCCACTAAAGTGGGGTCTAAATGTACCATCCTAAAAATTAAGAACCCTTGTTAGGTTCTTATTTTTAGCCCCATTTTAGTATATATGGGCTCTCACATTGATTTAATGTCCTTCTAGCTCTTTTTCATCCTTCAAATCAACATTATTTGTTCAAAACTCAAGGATGGATCTAACTTTTATGCATGATTTCCCATTTTCCCTCCATTTACATAATTTGTCTTCCATTTAGGTCATCTTACATGCCTTTTACATCTTGGGAGTTGCCTTAATTTCTTGATAAACTAGGGCTTTTAGATCCCCCTTTTATCACACACCCCTTAGTCTCGGGATAACTTTACAAAATTCTTCCTAGACAAGGATGACTTAGTTCGGCCTTTTCTTGGACTAGTCCGATTTAGGTTGACCTTGTCCTAGGGCACTAGTTTTTAGTGGGCTCCCAACCTAATGTAGGGTTTTTTCTCCTAAGTTCTTAATAAGGGTCAGCCTTGAAAAATCTAGGCCCTAAAATGTGTATAAAAGGAGACCTGTCCCTCTCATTTTCACATCCATTACATACCTAAAATTCAAGAGACATATTCATACAAGTAAGCTATTGTGAATTCAAGAGATTCAATCAAGTATCCAAGCCCATCAAGCATTCAAGTGCAAGGAATCCACCAAACATTTCAAGTATTCATTCCATCTTGCATTTAAGGCATTTCCTTGCAAAGATATAGCTTCTTTCCCCATTGGAGGTCAAGCAGAGGATTTTTTAATCAAGGTAGGAGATCTAAAATCATCCATCAAGTCTTCTTCTCTTTCTTCCTCAATCCAATATTGTGGAAAACTACAAAATTACTCATTCAAGGGTTTGGTTTCATGATTTCCAATTGGGTTTTTTTGGACTCCAAGATATTGATCCAATACTTGTGATCATTTGCAGAGAGGCATTGCATCATTGAGGTATAAGGTGATTCATGTTTCAGATCTAGATTACATTTCATCTTTCCTTATGCAATTTTAATTCAATTTAAAGGTTACTTCCTATACAAGGGATTGACCAAGGCAAGCCCCTTTCCACAAAAATTTCCCCATCTTTCTTGTGTCCAGGAACAGGTGGCGCAGTCTCGGATATGTATTTTCAAAGTTGCAAATCCAGTGACTAATCCTTTAAAGAGTTTGTCAGATTTTGAATCTGTAAGACAAGGCTGGATTTCTAGGACAAGGCTGACTTGAGTTGGAATTATCCTAAGGATCTACAAATTTCATATTCAGTAGATATAGGTCTCAGAGTTCCAGATCCATAATATTTTCTAGTTCTGATAGATTTGTGATAGTCATTTCCATATTTGAAGTTTTTTCCTCCTCTCCTAGATTTCAAGGTGAGTTCATTCTTCTTGCTTTCATCTTGTATTTACTTCCATGCATCAGATATGATATCATATCTTGCTACAAATAATTTCATTTAATATAGAATAAGTGTTTTTCATACTTTTACATATCACAATCACACTTTTATTCATAAGGAATACCCAAATCCCCATTTTACCTAGATCTTGCATTAGCACACATTCATCCTTTTTGGGTTGTGCTAATCATATTGGTTTAAGGGTGGGTTTTTATTCCAATGCATAATATGATTTGGTGAGTGATCTACATCCTAGAATTTCTCACCATTTTCTATTGTACAGTTATATCTTTGACATATGTGATATTATTACTATCCAAACATCTTTATGACAATGAGACATACTTTTTTCCTTTTAGAAACTGTAATGTAAGAAAATAGAGATGAATTGTTTTTAGGGTTATTATCCTATATAAAATTTAAAAGAATGATTGTTAATTTAAATGTAGGGGGTAAATAAAATTCTCTCCTTCTATCCTTAGATATACAAATGAAAGATCCAAATTGATTAATCCAAAATGGAAGGATCAATGCATAAATGAATCAACCATTTGGAAATAAGAATAAAGAAGGAAGATCTTAAGTACCCGTTTATTTATTTGAATGTTAAATAGATTAAGGAATTTAATTGAAATATATGGGAGAAAAGTACTAACCTTGAAATATTGCAAATTAAGGACATTTTAATTGAAATATAATGTTGTTTTCAGACGTCTACATTCAATTTCTAGAAAATATGAGACCAGATCTGGAATAGAAACGTAGAGATGAACAAAAACCATAAATATTTTTTTGTTCTGACATAGTTCTTATTTGTACCATCAAGTCAATGTCACCATTGACCCAAAAATTTTGATTCTGACCTAGGGAAGAATAGACCTAAAAATTATCATATTGAAATTCTATTTTTGGATCCCAAAATTTTGCCAAAAAGGGTATCCAAATCTGCACTCCAATCTACTGTTCCAAACCTGTACCTACAAGACAAATGGATTTGTTTGTTTGGGGGGGTTTTCCTTGGTCAAACCCAAGTTTTGGAATTAACCTCAAAGTATAATTGAAATTGCACAAGTAAAACAAAGTAAATGCACAAATTCACCTTGCTTGTAGAATTCCTTGTGGCGGATTCGAATCCGTTAATCCACAAGTATGTATGCACCAAAAAGGATGTAGAATGTAGAATGTAGGACGTCTTCAATCAATTGCTTGTAGATCTTCAACACCCATCTTGAATGTGTTTTTTAATTGGAAGAGACATGGAGGAATGTGGATGTTGAAATCTTCAACAAGAGGGCTCCATGGAGCTTGTGATGACATGTAACTGATTGAATTTTTGAAGATGTTAAGTTGATGATCATGCAAGGCATTAAATCAGTTAATGTATTGTATTGTCATTGATGTCAACTTAATATAATCTATATGGTCATGGAGATACTGCCAAAGACTTCAAAGAACTCATGAATCAAGGCTATGCTATCAATAATGCATACAAGTCAAGTATCACTAAGTGACTATATACACTGACAGATTCTACCCGACAGTTAGAGTAAAAGAACAAAGTCACGGTGTTGCCCGAAGAACAAATGCACAACATTACCGACGAGTAGAGTTACAGTGTTTCCTGATGAGTAAAACATAGAGTAACCTAGCGGAAAGAATTTTAGTGTTGCCCAATGGAAAAGACAAAGGACGGAGATCCCAATGACAACTAAAGTTTCACCAATGGAACAATCAGTTATCACCAATGACTAACTGAAGTGTTGACCAATAGAACAGAGAGTTCAGAAAATGACAAAATGCTTAGCTATCAAGAAGCTAAAGATAGAGTTAACGGATACTTATCATTGTTTTAATCATCTAGATAAGGCCGGAGATAAGTAATTGATTTAAATCTGATTTTTCCAGTTGGAAAGAAGATCTCTTTGAGATAAATCAAGATTTTTCTTTAAATCTATTGGCAAGAATTGTGGAAAATGCCAAGAATCAAGAAAGCCAAGAAAAGAGGAAATCATGTCTATATAGAGAAAAAATCAATTCATTAAGAAGTGTGGGGTGAAAAAGAGAATATGAAAGATGCTAAAGGAGATCTGAAGAAGAAGAAAGTCTTCTTTAAGTTCTGATCAACAAGCTAATGAAAGAGATAGATTTTGTAGACACCGACGAATAGTGAGACAAGCATCACAGAGTAGAACATTGTGGAGCAAGGTATAAGTGATTATATTGATCAGAGAGGTAATGGACTTACAATAGATCTAAAAATCTACAATTGTGTTGTATGTATGAATAGATCATTAGTGTTTCAGTTTAACCATTAAATCATATAAGCCTCTTAACCGAGAAGGACTTAAAAGTCTTTTACAATTGAGATACATTCCAAGGAGTATCAGAAAGTTTGATCACAAAAGTAGCATTGGATATGCCCGATACCTATTGACAGTCCAAGTGAGTGTTCGATCAAGGATAGTAGCATTAGATGCCAGATACTAGTTGACAAACTATTTCTAAATCCTCTAACAAGGTAACACCTAATAGTGTGTTTGTAACCTTTAATGGGGTTGGCTCTTAACAGGGCTCACTTCAGAAGAGTGAAAATTTGGGGTACTGGTCCCATGGTTTTTTCCCTTAATAGGGTTTCCAAATTAAAAATCCATGTGTTATGTGTGTATGATTCATTTCTTTACTTCTTTGTATCTTTCATAGTTAATTTTGGATTGATCAGTATACTCTGCATATTTGTGTTTTGGTAAATAGATGACTGCTTATCGGTAAACATACAAAAGAAGGTTTAACAAAGCAATCTGACATGTAGTAAATTGATATAAGTATTTCAAGGCATTCATCTTGTAGGATAGAAGATAACTTGAGACATAATTTGTGGTTACAAGTTTTGAGGGTTGATTAAGGATTAATTTTTGAGGCCACTGATTCACCCCCCCCCCCTCTCAGTTATTACTAACAATTAGTATCAAAGCTTGTGTGCTTAGAAAGGAAGGTTTCAAGACCTAAGCTAAAGATCACAAGATGAACAACAAGATGTGCCCAAGCTGAACAAAGATAATTTTTCTTCATGGTAGAGCAGAATAAGACTCCACTTATCAAGTATTGGTAATTATGTTACTCAATACTTAGATACTGAATATGTGTTGCCCACAGGAGCACCAACAGTTGAACAATTGAGAGAGAAGCATGAACACAACTGCATGATGATAGAAATTGCTTCCTCACTCTCCGATTCTAAATTTGAAGATGTCAAAACCTACAGGACTACAAAGCAGATGTGGGACAAATTGATGCTTGTACATGGTGGTGACAAGAATATTTTGAGAGCCAAGGCAAAAAGCCTTAGAGGAAAGTTTGATGATCTCAAAATGAAAGAAGGTGAAAACATCACTTAGTACAACACAAGAATCAAAGAGGTAGTCAATGCTATCTAAAGAGTTGGAAAGAAGATACAGTGGTAAGTAAAACTCTAAGAACCTTACTACCTAATTATGTTATTAGAGTATCTGCCATTCAAGAAATGAGGGCAGTAGCAAATAGAAATGTTACTCTAGACAGTTTGATTGAAAGATTGATTTCATTTTAGATAAATAACTTTGATAATAGTGTCTTACCAAATATAGAGTCTGCATTCAAAACTTCTATGAGAATAAGTAAATCAAGTCATAAAAACACTACAAGAAAGGATAGTGATAGTGAAAGTGAAGAAGATGATCTTGATGAAATTGAAGCACTTATGTCTAGAAGAATGCAGAGAGGCAAAGGTAAATACAAAAGTAAATTACCACTTGTTTGTTTTAATTGCAAAGAGATTGGACACTTTGTTGCAAGATGTACTAACAGAAGAAAAAATGATAGAAGTTGTACGCCTCTCTCTCCGATTTCCCACAGCTTTCCAAGGGTAGGGGTTAGTAGCCAAGGTTCACAAGTGCATGCAAATCAAGTACGCAATAACTACTAAACGAATAACAGAAACGTGAGCAATAAAATTTACAAACAACAAAAAGGAAGACAAATGAATGCAAACCCTTCGATGCTTGAAGCTTCTATTGTTTCTCTCTACTCCTTTCGAAACGCTGTTCTTGATGCTCAGTATTGGCTGGGCAGCGTCTATGACTTGAGAAGCGTCGAGAATTTTATAATTGCAAAGTGTGTGTGTGATCGCAAGATAGCTTGAATGTTGACAGAGTAATGGCGCATGTAAGCTTGAAATCCTGGATCCTTCAAATGGTTATGAAGGGTTTATTATATAGGAATTGCTGATGGAATGAGTGGTTGAGATCAATCCCAGAGATGGGGAGATGAACGGTTGTGATCAAAAGGAACAGGAGCGATCCACAGTAAACTCCACCTCTTT
>MU225821.1:3129331-3140483 GCA_018584345.1 Thuja plicata | reverse complement strand
AAATTCATTTCTAGAAAATGAAGAAAAAACAATTATATTATAATGCTACATAAAAAAAATCTAAAAAAATTCATTTCTAGAAAATGAAAAAAAAAACAATTATATTCTAATGCTACATAAAAAAAATTATTTTACACATACGCATAAATAGAATAAAACATTTAAACAAACAAAAAAAAAGGGGGGGGCCTACCTGATACTCGGCCGAGTAGTCGCTTTCACCCCTACACGCTTGATTCTAGCACCTCACAGTACAAATGAGGGGCTAGCGGGCTATTTTTAGCCTTTTAAAATAGTGCGGCATACTCAGCCGAGTACAACTTGACCGAGTACCTCTCGACCAAGAATTTTCTACCACGCAGGCGCCACTCAGTGCGGCGTGGCGGCCACAATGACTCGGCCGAGTATAACCTGGCCGAGAATGGCAAGAATCTGACCCCCAAAATGTCCCCAGGGGTGATAGATTATTGTGCATTTACCCATTAGTATTCAAAAATTTAATCATAATAGAATGTAAAGATTCAGAAAGAGGAGTAAACGTATGATTTAAACAAAAAGTAGTGGATGCAGAAGTGGCATTGTGAGATGCAACAACAATTTGATCAGCAACTGCATTTTTGTGTTTATTAATCTTGACATAGTTGTTAGGTTTCTGAAACTTGTTGGGATTAGGATCAACATCACTCTTATCAATTGGAACAAGAGCCATTCGATTGTTTCTCTCAAATTGACTCACTTGTAATTGATAATGATGAAGCACTGCACAAAGTTGTTGAAAAGAGGTAAATTCAGTAAGAAGAATCTTATCTCTAATATCCTTTTGCAAATTTGAAATAAACATATGTTGAATATCAATATCAGGAACATGATAAGAAATTTGAGCATAGAAATTCTTAAATATACCAATAAATTTAGTCAAATTTTCATTAGTATTCTATTTACAATGCATCAAATCAGCTAAGGACACTTGCGGACCAATGTTATTTTGGAACTATTGAATAAAGGTATTAGCAATTTTTGGAAAAGAATCAATAGAATAAGGAGGCAAGGAACAATACCATTGCAAGGCCTTATCATGAAAATTTATAGAAAACAACTTGGCTAAGATCCTATGGTCATGAGCATAGTCACTACAAAGGATTTGAAATGTGTTAACATGTGTGACACGATCTCCCTTACCATTGTAATTCTCAGGATGAGGCATATAGGCTTGCTGAGGGATAGGAACACTAATAATGTGTAGGGATAAAGGAATACTCATGTCACGTGTAGGAATACTAAATTTACATTGAGTTAAGGACACAAGTTGTTGTTGTAAAGAGGACATAGTTTGAGCCAGACTAATGATTGTGGAATCATTAGAATAAATAGGAGGCATATAAACATTAGGAACACTAGGCAAAGTTTAGGAAGCGACATGAATAGAAGACACAACTAGTGGAACACTTGGAACCACAGTTGGAAGAGGATTGGAATAGGTAAAAGGAACACTATGGTAAGAATATTGTGAGGTAGGTAAAGACACCGGTGGAACACTCAAAGGAAGAGATGGAAGTGGAAGATTTGAAGCTAGAGGATTGTAATATGGAAGAGATGTAGTCACTAAATGAGGAGTATAAGTAGGATTGCTAGCTAAAGGAATAGAAGAAGGTTCTACACTAGTGATAGGAGTGAATCCTAAATCTTGAGCTTCTTGAGCTAAAGGTTTAACATTCAAATGCACAAGATGAGTAATACCATGCAATATATTAACACCTTGATGTTAGTAATAACTTAGAGGGGGGAGGTGAATCAATGGCCTCAAAAATTTATCCTTAAACTTAACCACCAATCAAATAAACCTTAGATTATTAAGTCCCTACAAGATGTATGCCTTGAAATACTTATAATGATTAACTGTTTATCAGTTTTCCTTGTCTGACCTTATTCTCCTTGATTACCAATAAGCAGTATAACTATTTACCAAAACTCAATAAATAAGCAGAGTATACTGATCAACCCAGTGTTAACTATGTCAGATACAAAACAATAAATAAATGAATCATACACACATAACACATGAATTTTTAACGTGAAAACCCTGTTAAGGGAAAAACCACTAGGACCGGTACCCCAAATTTTCACTCTTCTAAAGTGAGCCCTGTTAGGAGCCAGCCCTGTTAAAGGTTACAAACACACTATTAAGTGCGACCTTGTTAGAGGATTTTATACATAGAGGTTGTCACTTAGTATCGGGCATCTATTGCTACCATCCTTGAATCAGCCTCCTTCTTAGACTGTCAATAGGTATCAGGCAAGTCCAATGCTACTTTCATGAATCAACCTTTTTGGCACTCCTTGGGATGTACCTCAATATATAGAAGACTATTAAGTCCTACTCTGTTAAGAGACTTGATGCTTCAATGGTTAAACTGAAACACTATGACATGTTTGTAATGCAACTTTGAATTATAGATTTTTTGATCTATTTAAGTACATTACCTCTCTGATCAATGTGTCAATTCAATTCTTTTTGCTCCACACTTTCTTCTCTATGATGTTGTGCTTCACTGTTTGTTGGTGTCTGTAGAATTCTTTAGCTCTCCTTCAGCTTGATTGATCAGGACTGTATGAAGTTCTTCTTCATTAGTTTCTCTTCAGCATCCTCTTTTCATTCACTCCTCTTAATCCCTTTTCCATGAATGTGATCCAAAAATGAATTAAGCCTGTCTCTTATATAGACATGATATTCACTATTTCTTGATTCTGGATTCTTGGCATGAAAAACAATCTTGCCAATTTGATTTAAGCATAACTCTTGATTTATCTCATAGTTATCTTGTTTCCAACTATACAAATCTTCTTTAAATCAATTACTTAACTCTGGTCAAATAAAATAATGAAAACAACTAGTTAAGTCTATCTTTAGCTCTTGCTAGCTAGATATTTTGTCATTTTCTAAACTCTATGTTCCATCGGTCAATTCTTCAGTTAGTTTTCAGTGAAAACTAATAGTTCCATCGGCATGACTCCAGTTAGCTTTGGGATCTTTGTCTGTTGGGCATCATTAGATTTCTACTAGTCAGGAAACTCTATTTTTAGCTCATCGGGCATCCTATAGTTTTTCTTCATCGGTCAACACTATCTTCTACTCATTGGGTATCACTGTGACTTTTCTGCTTTGCCTTTACTGATGGTGTACACTCCATCGGTGTTATCTATCACTTGGTGAATATTTGACATTTATGCATTTCTCAAAGCAGAACCTTTGTTTTATTGATTCTCTGAAGTCTTTAGCATTATTTACATGACCATATAGATGATATCAAGTTGACATCAATGACAATAAAAACCATTAACTGATTTAATTCTTTGCATTATCTTCAAGTTAACATTATCAAAACATTCAATCAGTTACATGTCATCAATATCTCCATTTGGCATTGATGGAAACATACTATATTATCACACTATACTATTTCTAATACACATGAAATACAACAGTTGAGATTCATCAAAATACCAATCTTTTTGTTTTGATAACTGATAAATGTCTGATCTTCGATAAGATCTTTTTAAGCTTAGATTTGATTCTTGTAGCTCTTTATCTTCTGATGTGTTGAGTCCTCTTCTTTTGTCAATTTCTCTCTTTTGACTGTTCTCCCTTTTTTATGTCTTTTGCTCTTGTCAGCAACTCTCCCTTTGTGTAATATTTTATACAAATTTCTCTCCCTTTGGATATAATCTCTCCCTATTGGAGTAATCTGATAATGGATAATCTTTCTCCCTTTTTCAGAAGAATGTGATAATATGGATAATCTCTCTCCCTTTGACAGCAATGCAAAATAAATACTTTATGAATATCTGACATTCATGTCAAGCAATCATTTTTCTCCTATCCATAATATATTCCTTGAATTTACCTTATCCATTAGCAATACAACAATATGTTATAGTGCTCGGTTCTTGTAAATACTTGTCTGTATATAGATGTATCTTTGAAGTTCATATTTTTGCTTGCATCAACATGAATGATATTTTGATAATATGTAGGCTGATGCAACCTTCAATCATATTACTGACTGACAGACAAGGTTTTGACCCCTAGTCTCTTTCTCAAGTACTCAAATGTGTCCTTGGGTAGTGGCTTGGTGAAGA
Source organism: Thuja plicata (assembly GCA_018584345.1). Classification (NCBI taxonomy): domain Eukaryota; kingdom Viridiplantae; phylum Streptophyta; class Pinopsida; order Cupressales; family Cupressaceae; genus Thuja; species Thuja plicata. The sequence goes on along the minus strand of MU225821.1, from coordinate 3,136,346 downwards.
TATCAGCTAGTTGTTCTTTTGATTTCACATACTCAAGTATCACCTCTTTTTCTTAACCTTGTTATCTCAAATAATGATACTTGATGGCAATGTGTTTAGTCTTGGCATGCATGACTGGATTCTTGCAAATGTTTATTGCACTGGTGTTATCACAATAGATAATCACTGGTTCTGAGATCTTCATATGCATACCTTCCAGCAACTATTTGATCCATGCAATATTTGAGCAGTTTGCAGAAGTAACAACATACTCTACTTCTGCAGTAGACTGAGGGATGCATCCTTTCTTCTTGCTAATCCATGTGACAAGTCTATCACCCATAAAGAATGCTCCTCCAGTTGTGCTCTTTCGGTCATCAATATTTCTAGCCCAATCAACATCGATAAACACCTTAAGTTCAAATTAGCCTTCTCTTCTATACCATAAGCCAAATTCCTTACTGTTCTTCAGATATCTTAGAATTATTTTCCCATAAGTCATATGTGATTCCTTGGGGTTAGCAGAAAATCTAGCAACAATTCCTACTACATGTGCAATATCTGGTCTAGTGTGTACAACATACATGGGTTTTCCAATCATTGATCTGTACAAAGTCTGATTTAACTCTTTTTTCTTGTCCTCCTTTGTTAACTTACATCATGTAGCCATCAGTGTTCCAACTGGTTTGGAATCTTCCATATTGAATATTTCTAGGACCTCTTTGATGTATTTGGACTATGTAATGAAAATACCTTCACTTTGTTGAATGATCTGTAGACCAAGAAAGAACTTGATCTCTCCAAACATAGACATCTCAAACTCTTTCCTCATATCATTAGCAAATGATTTGCATAGAATATGATTGCCTCCAAATATGATTTCATCAACAAATATTTCAGCAATCAAAGTGTTAGCATCAGTATCTTCCTTCAAATAAAGATGAAAGGAAACTAAGTGCGTGGAAACCAGTTCCCTATGCTAAACTCCCGAGAAGAGGATCATGCAAATTCAGATTTAACCCTTAGAAATTATAGAATGATAATACAATAACATGCATACATAGAAAAATGAGAATGACACAATGATTTGCCCTAGGGAAAACCTTTCAGTAAAAAACCCCAACACTCCAAAACCTGCACAATGTATTAATCAAAACTAATACTGTTTACAATACACTTGCAATGCAAGTTCTTTTAGGAGATAATCAACACTTGAAGACAAATTTGGAAGCATAAATATGTTCCAACAATACACTAACTTCTCTCAGATTTTCAACCCTAAAAAATACTTATATCATGCACTTCACTTTTTAGGGCAACTTCCAAAGGCAGGCGTATTAGGGTTTTACCATTCTCTGAGAAAATAGGAACCCGAACCCTACGATTGCTGAAGAGTTTACAATACTCAACTGATTAGTTGCCACATGTCTTACACATATTCAACCATCATTGAAACTTCCACAATTAGCTCTTACAAATATTAATGACCGTCATAGGAATCCATCATAACCATTTCAATCATGATTACCTTACACATTGTCCAAAGTGCCAACATTTGGAAAATATCAAATGTAAGGAAATATACAAGGTTGAGACACCTTATTCCTAACATTCTCCCACTTGTCGAACACCTTGTAAGAGCCAAAGGAAATAATAGGATTTAATTACAATAGGCCAAGAGGCCCATAGACTCTGAACACCATATGAACTTCTCTGTGCCCACAGGTTTTGTCAATGCATCCACAACATTCTTTATTGTATCTACCTTCTCCAAACTTACCTTTCCATCCTCTACCATATATCTCATAGAGTGAAACCACACATCAATGTGCTTGGTTCTGGCATGGAAAGCTGGATTCTTTGCAAGGTAAATAGCACTCTGACTATCACAACAAATCATAATCTGTCCTGCATCAACACCAACATCCAAATATAGTCTCTTAAGCCAAATGGCTTCCTTAGAAGCATGAGTAGCTTCCATGTACTCTACTTTTGTCATGAAAAAAGCAACCACAGGTTGTCTCTTACTCATCCAGCTAATGGAACCACCAACCATAGTGAACACATAGGCACTGGTGGATATCCTGCTGTCAATGTCACCTGCCCAATCTGAATCCACAAACCCACAAATACAAACTAAATGTGGAGCTCTAGAAGAGTTTCCATGATAGCATATGGAATACTTTTATGTACCCTTCAAATATATAAACACTCTCTTAACTGTATCCCAATGTACCCGTCCAGGTTTAGCCATAAACTAACTTAGGACTCCCACTGCTTGGGCTAGTATAGACCATAGCATACATAAGGCTACCAACTGCACTCACATAAGGTAATTTTCTCATGTCCTCCACCTCACTAGGAGATTTTGGATAATCATCCATAGATAAATTTGTTCCCATAGAAATAGGAACACATAATGGTCTGCAATCTGCCATGCTAAACCTGTCCAACATAGACTTCACATACTTACTCTGACTCAACCAAAGTTTTTTGTTAGACCTATCTCTACTGATTTCCATACTTAGAATATACCTGGCTACCCCTAGATCTTTCATCTCAAACTGTGCCGACAACTGAGACTTCAAATCAGAAATCATACCCATACCCTTCCCAATCAACAACATATCATCAACATATAATGCAATAATAAGAAGGTGATCATTGTCAACTTTGAAATAAACACAATGATCTAATTTCAATCTCAGAAAACCAATCGATAACACAAAGGCATCAAATTTAAGGTACCACATCCTAGGAGATTGTTTCAAACCATACAGAGACTTCTTTAATCTACAAACCAAAGACTCTTTACCTTTCTGAATATAGTGCTTAGGCTGTGACATATAGATCTCTTCCTTCAAATCACCATGAAGGAAAGTTGTCTTCACATCCATCTGTTCTACCTCTAAATCATATGATGCTTCTAGAGATAATAAAAATCTAATGGATGTAACCTTTGCAACAAGAGAGAATATTTCACCATAATCAATTCCCTCCACCTATGAATACCCCTTTGCAATCAATCTGGCCTTATACCTCTCACTATTTCCATATCCACAGAATTTTTTCTTAAACACCCATTTGCTTCCAACAGGTTTCCATCCTTTAGGAAAAGGTACTAGGTCCCAAGTTTTTTTCTTCTCCAATGAAGCCATCTCATCATCCATAGCCTCAATCTAGGAACCTGCATCTTCCATACCTATAGCCTCTTTCACAGATCTAGGATCATCGGTGTTTGTAATCAAAGCATAAGCACAACTGGAATCTACCATAGAAAATCCAAACCTCTCCGGTTGCTTTCTTTCTCTTGTAGATCTCCTCAAGGGCTGAGGTTGAGGTTGTTCTACCTCTTCTTCTAAATTTTTAGAGGTTCTAGAGCTCTCCTCATCATCAGATCCAACACGGTCTCTCTGTTCAGTCTTCTCAGGGGTAGGAGGCAACTGAACAACATCTTCTTTCATTTCTTTTTCATCTGGCTGTAGCACAATAGGAGAAGGTGTTAGCTCTCTAAAAATAACATTTATCCTAAACAACACCTTACCAATCATAGGATCCCAAAGCTTGTATCCTTTCACACCAACACTATAGCCGATGAAGATACATTTTACAACCTTATTTTCCAACTTAGATCTTCTCTCCTTAGGCACATGTGCATAAGCTTCACAACCAAAAATACGAAGATGTCTAACTGAAGGCTTCTTACCAGACCACACCTCTATGGGTGTCTTACCAACAAGAGCTGATGTAGGAGATCTGTTAACTAGACAGCAAGAAGTAGCCATAGCTTCATCCCAAAACCTTTGTTCAATGCCAGCTCCACTAAGCATACTCCTAGCCTTCTCCATTAGTGTCTTGTTCATTCTTTCTGCAACTCCATTTTGTTGTGGGGTATAAGGAGTTTTCTTATGCCTCTCGATCCCTCATTCTTTGTAGAATTTTTCAAACTCTGTCGAACAAAACTCACCACCATTGTCAGTTCTCACACACTTAATTCTTTTACTAGTTTGATTCTCTACGAGAGATTTAAATTCCTTGAACCGACTGAAAACTAGTGTCTTTCTTTTAAGGAAAATAATCCATGTCCTTCTACTATAATCATCTATAAAAGATATAAAATATACAGATGTGGAGAGTGAAGGAACTTTAACAGGACCAAACACATCTGAATGGATAAGATCCAAAATACTAGAAGACTTGTGAGAACTGGAGTAAAACTGAACATGATTTTGCTTACCATAAACACACTGTTCATAAAAGTCAAACTCAAGACTACAATCATTTAACCCCTCAATGGGGTTTTTATTTTTTAGGGTTCTGAGACCCTTCTCACCAATGTGGCCGAATCTCATATGCCACAACATTGTCTTTTCTGCAGGAAGTTTGCCTTCCAAAGTGTTAGCACCCTTAGGTACACTTGCTGCACTACCATTAGAACCCATTATGACAGACTTCTTCACTATTGGTTCAGATGGTGGAGATGAAGTGACTGATACTCTCTTCCTTGAGATAGAAGAACTATTGCACTGTGAAGTACAAGCATCCAGCTGAAACATGGTACCTCTCCTAGTACCTTTCGCAAGCACTATAGATCCTCTAATCATCTTGCATCCATCTTTTGAGAAAACAACTTGCACACCTGCATCATTCAACATAATTAAAGATAATAGGTTTCATACAAAACTAGGGATGTGCATTACCCCATTGATCCCCTTTACTTGTCCATCAGGGAATCTGATAGTGACTCTTCCTCGTCTACCTATCTCTAGGTGAGAATCATCACCTAGGTACACCTTTCCACCATCAAACTCCTCATACTTTGAGAACCAACTTTGATGAGAGGTCATGTGAAAATAAGCACCTGATTCAATTAGCCACACATCATCAGATGCATGAGTGGCCATGGCTGCGACAAAAGCATCACCATCTTCTTGAGATTTTTCAAAATCTGAATCTGGGCTTTTCTTCTTCTTCTTTGGCTCTTTGCATTCCTTATAGAAGTGCCCACTCTTACCATAGTTCCAAAATGTTACCTTATACTTTCCAGGAGTCTTAGATTTCCCATGGGATTTGGATCTACCCTTTTCAGACTTATTATCATTTTTCTTTCCTTTGTCTTTGGATCTACCACAAATAGCAAGGGCTTCCTTGGTTGAATCAAAAGTCTTTCTTTGCATCTCTTCAGATAATAGCAAAGACACCACATAATCCATTTGGAAAGTAACAATAGTACTCCCTAGGGCCATCACAAGATGCTCCCATGAATCTGGCAAGGAACATAGCAGGGTCATACATCGATCCTCCTCCTCCAACTTGACACTAGTAGATGTCAACTGTGCAATCAACATGTTAAACACATTCAGGTGATCTGCAATAGATCCTCCTTCCTCCATTCTCATTGAATACAACTTCTTTCTCATGAACAATCTATTCACCAAGGACTTGGCCTGATACATAGACCCAAGCCATGTCCACAATTTATTTGCAGTCTTCTCATCAAGAACATTCAGGAGAATAGAATCTGCTAGATAGAGTCTAATGAGACACTTAGCTTTCCAATCCTTAAGATCCCAATCTTCTTGAGGCATGTTTACTGGTTTGATATCATTATCAACTGCCTCCCATACATCATGATCTATGAGCATGTCTTCCATCTTGAGTTTCCACAACTCAAAGTTTGTGCCATTGAACTTTTCTACCTCCATTCTACTGTATGAAGAGCCTGCCATCTCTTCCTAAAATAAGGTTATGAATACTCTACAATAATACTCCCACTGAAGTAGAGATTAGCTCAAAAAACCCATACCCTAACAAATAGAACCAAAATTGGCTAGGCTCTGATACCAACTAAAAGAAAACTAAGTGTGCAGAAAATAGTTCCCTACGCCAAACTCCCAAGAAGAGGATCATGCAAATTTAGATTTAACCCTTAGCAATTACAGAATGATAATACAATAACATGCATACATAGAAAAATGAGAATGACACAATGATTTACCCTGGGGAAAAACTTTCGGTAAAAAACCCCAACACTCCAAAACCTGCACAATGTATTAATCAAAACTAATACTGTTTACAATACACTTGCAATGCAAGTTCTTTCAGGAGATAATCGACACTTGAAGACAAATTTGACAGCATAATAACATTCCAACAATACACTAACTTCTCTCAGATTTGCAACACTAAAAACTCTTATATAATGCGCTTCACTTTTTAGGGAAACTTCCAAAGGTAGTCGTATTAGGGTTTTACCATTCTCTGAGAAAATAGGAACCCAAACCCCACGATTGTTGAAGAGTGTACAGTAGTCAACTGATTAGTTTCCACATGTCTTGAACGTCTTCACCCATCATTGAAACTTCCACAATTAGTGCTTACAAATATTAATGACCATCATAGGAATGTGTCATAACCATTTCAGTCATGATTACCTTACACATTGTCCAAAGTGCCGACATTTGGAAAATATCAAATGTAAGGAAACATACAAGGTTGAGACACCTTATTCCTAACAAAAGATTACTATTTTTACTAGTCCTTACAAATCCAATACTTATTACATAGGAATGAAGTCATTCATACCAGGCTCTAGGAACTTTTTTCAATCCATACAAGGATTTATGAAGTCTACATACCATATTTCTCTTGTCTGGATCGACAAACCCTTCTGGTTTCTGAATGTATACCTCTTCTTCAAGTATTCCATTTAGGAATGCTGACTTTACATCCATTTGATATAATTTGAATCGTTTGAATGTAGCATAAGAAAGTAGTATTCTTACTCCTTCTATCCTAGCAACAGGTGCAAAGGTCTCTCCATGTCTATGTTGGACATTTGATTCTGAACAGTTGATTGATTGTATGTTTGTCATTGATGACAACATATAGTACACAGTAGCACTTCTATATGTAATTATCCATATGATGACATGAAGACTTGCATGGATAGATACATGTTTTTGACATGTTTATTATGCTATGTTCATACACACAGACCCAGATATGATGTTTCAGTAAAGATATGTAATTCTGT
>MU225821.1:3108161-3125360 GCA_018584345.1 Thuja plicata | reverse complement strand
AAAATTGTTTTTGGCATATGCAACATTAAAAGACTTTAAAGTTTATCAAATGGATGTCAAATCAGCCTTTTTGAATGGTGACTTAAAAGAAGAAGTCTACATAGAACAGCCTAAAGGATTTAACCTTCCAGATAGACGAGACATGGTATGCAAACTTAAGAAAGCACTCTATGGACTTAAGCAGGCCCCAAGAGCTTGGTATGAGGGACTAGATGGTTCTCTCACCAAGATTGGATTCAAGAAAGGAGCAGCAAATTACAATTTATTCACAAGAGAAACACCTGATGGATTACTATTAGTTGCCATATTTGTTGATGAAATTATTTTTGGAGGTAATGGCAAGCTTAGTATAACATTTGCAAAAGAAATGCAGAATGAATTTGAAATGAGCATGATTGGTCCTATAAAATACTTTTTGGGACTGAATGTAAAATAGACAAATAAAAGAATATTCATTAATCAGTCAAAATATGTGAAGGAAATATTGAAAACCTTCAAAATGGAGGATTGCAAGCCAGTATGCACTCGTATGATCACAGGACGTAAACTTTCAAAAGATGATGACTCCACAGCAGTTGATAAAACATTGTACAAATCTATGATTGGAAAGATTATTTATCTAACTCAATGAAGACCTAACATATCTAATGCAGTTGGCATTGTTGGAAGATTTGCAGCTAAACCCAAGGATAATCACCTAATGGAAATCAAGAGGATATTTAGATATCTCAAGAGAACTATAGACTATGGTTTATGGTATCCTAAATCAGAGAATACACAACTTCATGTGTATACTAATGTAGATTGGGCAGGTTGTATTGATAAAAGAAAGAGCACTTCACGAGGAGCAGTATTTCTTAGAGAAAGGATAGTATCTTGGACAAGCAAGAAGAAAAATTGTATTTCTCAGTCAATGACAGAGGTAGAATATGTTGCAGTAGCACTGGATTGTACAATAATTGTTTGGATCAAGCAAATGGTTAAAGACTTTGGTATTCAAGTTGACTATCCTATTATTATTCATAGTGATAACACCAGTACTATTAACATGTCTAAGAACCCTGAGATGCATGCAAAGACAAAACACATAGAGATCAAGTACCATTTTCTGAGAGAAAAAGTTGCAGACAAGGAAGTGACATTGGACTATGTAAGCACAAAAGATCAATTGGAAGACATTTTCATGAAGCCTTTAGCAAAGGATACTTTTGAGTATCTAAGGGAGAAGTTGGGATTCATTCCCTCTCCTAAGTCTGATTAGAAAAATAGCAAGTACATCACAACTGTGTGACTAATGAATGGTTGACTACTCTACTTCTGGAGTAGTACCTGTGCATAATGGTTTATGGCACCCTTTTCCATTGATGTCAATTGGGGAGTATGTACTAAAAACAGGGAACACAAACAAAGAGCTAAACAAGGAACACATACAAGGAGCTTATACTCTGGGGGAGTATACATATAAAACACTGTCTATGTAACTGTAGCAATGTAGATGAATCTTTTATGAGGATATTAAGAAGATTGTAAAAGAAAGAAGACACCATGAAATTTTTTTTTTATCATATGTTGCCATCAATGCCAAAGGGGGAGATTGTTGGAGATTTGATTCTGAACAGTTGATTGATTGTATGTTTGTCATTGATGACAACATATAATACACAGCAACACTTCTGAATGTAATTATCCATATGATGACATGAAGACTTGTGTGGATAGATACATGTTGTTGACATGTTTATTATGCTATGTTCATACACGCAGACCCAGATATGATGTTTTAGTAAAGATATGTAATTTTGTTATTGATGGTTACAGTTCTAGAGGAATAACGGTTTAAGGCCGACATATGTAACGTGTTTATTGAGTTGTGCCTATCTTTAGGATATGTGTGTGTATATTCATGATGAGTTATGAGTTGTTGATATTAATATAATGGCACCAAACGTATTTCAAGAAGATTGCAAAGTTATGGTTAAATTGGTGAAGCTGACTTAGTGAAGCGATGCGTCTATTCAGTTTATACTTGTGCGGTTGTAATTATACTTGCGCGCTTAGTAGAGCTAACAAGGATGTTAAGAAGAGTTTTCCTACAGGTCCCATGATCTCATACTTGGTGTATATACTTATACAAGGTCATTTTTGATAAGAAGAGTTGCGAAAGCCAGAGATAAGAAAAGCATAACAGAGTGTTAAAGTAGTAGAGATATATTTATCATATGTTGATAATATAGATATTGAAGTAGAAGCTTTCAAAACACAAAGAAGATTGTTGTAGTGCTTGACAATAGGTTAAAGCATTGGCACACAAAAGGAACTGATCAGACAAGTAGTATCACAAATAGCAGTTCACCTTGTTGATACAGTGTGTATCAAATAACCAGAAGGTTGTAGCCTTCACCACTTGGATAGTGAGTCCTTGGACAGTGAGTCTTCCACCCCTAATAGGGTTATCGTAAAAGACTCCTAACAGGGTCAGACCCTTAACCAGGTCACTATACTACTGCATTTTAATGAATAAATCCTAACAGGGTTGAAAGATCTTTTAACAGGGATTACTACAAATAGTATAGTTCTTTGTGGGTACTTATTTCCACTGGGGTTTTTACCATTTGGTTTCCCCGTAACCAAATTGATGTGTTGTGTAATGTGTTATCTGAATGTGCATTTGATTTATATCAATTTGGATTAATAATTTTAAAGGATTTAAAGTTGCTGATAACTGATTCACCCCCCCCCTCTCAGTTATCCTTGAAGTATTCTAACGGTCTATACCTTCTTCTTGTGCATACCCCTTGCAGACTAGTCTTGCTTTTTTCCTTGTGACTTCTCCATTCTCATTCAGCTTATTCCTGAATATCCATTTTGTACCAATGACATTCTTGTCATATGTTCTTGGCACAAGTGACCATGTATTTTTCTTCTCAATCTTTTCAATCTCATCATTCATAACACTTATCCATTCTTCATTATCAAGTGCAGCATTGACAAATTTTGGCTCAAACTCACAAATTAAACAATTTGAGGTTAAAGACTTACTTCTTGTTCTTGTACCAGCCTTTTTATCTCCTATAATCTGGATCTTTGGATGGTTCCTTCTTACATATCTTGCAATTATAGGTACAACTCTTTGTGTATCATCTTGATCATCATTTTGATCTTCATTATATTCTTCATCACCTTGCACATTATTCTGATTATTATCCTGACCATCGGTAACAACAGTCTGACCGTCGGTTGCAACATTTTGTTGTTTTGGAGTTAAGCACTATTTCTTAGGTAGATTTTTGAGTTCTTCATAGTATACAAACTTCTTGTAGTGCTCTAGTTCTTTTGTGCTTTCCAGCTCATTCTTTTTTGCAAATTCATCTATCTTTACATTTGCACTTTCAATAATTTTGATAGAAGCCTTGATGAGACATTTATAAGCTTTGCTCTTGGTATAATACCCTAGAAAAGTACCTTCATCACTCTTGGCGTCAAGATTTCCATTTCTATCATCCTTTAAGACATAACATTGACTACCAAATATTTTGAAGTAACTTACATTGGGTGTTTTACCATACCATAGCTCATAATGTGTTTTCTTTGTGTCCTTCTTCAATTGTACTCTATTAAGTGTGTAGATAGCAGTACTGACAGCTTCCCTCTAGAATATTTGGGTGATGCCTTTCTCTATCATCAGTGTTCTAGCACAATTAATTATTGATATATTCCTTCTCTCAACAATCCCATTTTGTTGTGGTGTTCTTGGTGCAGCAACTTGTCTTTTTATACCATGATCATTATAGAAATTAGTGAATTCATCTGATATAAATTCTCTCCCTCTATCTAATCTCAAAAATTTTAGATCCTTACCACTTTGCTTCTCTACCATAGCCGTATACCATTTAAACATCTTGAATGCTTCAGATTTATCTTTAAGAAACATAACTGTCATCATTCTAGAGTAATCATAAACAAAGAGAATAAAATATCTATCTCCATAATAACTCTTTGTCCTCATTGGTCCACATAAACTAGTATGGAATAATTCTAGAATTTCATCAGATGTATGGGTTTTACTTTTGAAACTGGACTTAGTCATTTTACCTTTTTGACAATTCTTGCACATGATGTTGTCTGGCTTTGTCATCATCGGTAAGCCTCTTACATTTCTCCTTCTGCTTATTTTCATCATGTTGTCAAAATTCACATGACACAATCTTTTGTGCCACAACCATATGTCTTCATTTCTAGTGATGAAGCAAGTGGTGTTAGTATCATTAAGATAGAATAAGTTACCTTTAGTCTATTCATTGGTACTAATCATTTTTCCTGATTCATTGAAGATCTTTGACTTCTTATTCTCAAATGCTACTCTATGTCCTGAATTATTCAGCTGAGAAAAACTCAATAGATTATAATTCAATCCTTTTACCCAATAATCATTTTCACATTTAATCAGGTTATTCAGCATTATTGTTCCTTTACCTTCAACTAGAAAAGGTGTATCATTACCCATTCTTACTGTACCGGTCATGTGGTGAGTGCAGCCACTATCTATAATCCAGATGTCATTCTTGCTAACCTTAGATATGAGTGTAGTTTCTACATACCTTTTATCTTCATCTGAATCATCCTTCAAAGCTACAAATACCATCTCGATGTCTTCACTAGGTTCGGTGCCAGTATCTTCATCTTTACAAGTAGCTAGGTAGCCACCCTTCTTGCCTTTGTCCTATAGTCTCGGGTATCTCTTTTTTCTAATTGTCGGTAACCTCTGTAATCTTTGTTATCACCTCTGTCAGATTTCTTCTCAAAAGATCTGTCATTACTTCTATCATCTTTTCTTCTGTTAGGACATCTTACAGAAAAGTTTCCAATCTCTTTACAATTAAAACATATAAGTGAAAACTTTCCCTTGTATTTACCTTTGCCTCTCTACATTATTCTTGCCATAAGTGCTTCTATTTCATCTAGATCTTCTTCTTCACTTTCACTTTCACTATCTCTTCTAGATGTGTGTCTATGACTTGATTTTCTTATTCTCATAGAAGACTTAAATGTAGACTCTAAGCTTGGTAAGACACTATTATCAAAGTTATTCATCTCAAATGAAACTAGTCTACCAATTAAACTATCAAGAGTAACTGTATTGTTTGCTACTGCTCTCATTTCTTGAATGGCATAAAATCTAATAGCATATACAAGTAGTAAGGTTCTTAAGATTTTACTTACCACTATCTCCTCTTCAAGTGTACCTCCAACTCCTCATATAGAATTCGCTACTTTTATTCTTGTGTTGTACTGTGTGATGTTTTCTTCTTCTTTCATTCTGAGATCGTCAAATTTTCCTCTAAGGATTTCTTCCTTGGCTCTCAGAACATTTGTATCACCTCCATGTACAATCTTTAGTTTGTCCCACATCTTCTTTAAAGTTTTGCAATCCTTGACATCTTCAAATTTAGCATTAGAGAGTGAGTAAGAAAGCTCTATAACCATGTAGTTGTGTTCATGCTTCTCTCTCAATTGATCTACTTTCAATACTCCTATAGGTAGCACATATTCAGTATCTAGAAATTGAGTAACATCATTACCAACACCTGATAAGTAGAGTCTTATCTTGTTTTGCCATGAATCAACGCTATCATTGTTCAACTTGGGAACATCTTGTCTATTCATCTTGTGATCTTGACTTAGGTCTTGAAACCTTCCTTTCTAAGCACACAAGCTCTGATACCAATTGTTAGTAATAACTGAGAGAGGGGTGAATCAGTGGCCTCACAAATTTATCCTTAAACTTAACCACCTATCAAATAAACCTCAAATTATTAAGTCCCTACAAGATGTATGCCTTGAAATACTTATAGTAATTAACTGTCTGTCAGTTTTCCTTGTTTGTCCTTATTCTCCTTGATTACCGATAAGCAGTATAAGTATTTCTCAAAACTCAGTAAATAAGCAGAGTATAACGATCAACCCAGTGTTAACTATGTCAGATACAAAACAATAAAGAAATGAATCATACACACATAACACATGAATTTTTAATGTGGAAACCCTGTTAAGGGGAAAAACCACTGGGATCGGTACTCCAAATTTTCACTCTTCTTGAAGTGAGCCATGTTAGGATCCAACCCTGTATAAAGTTACAAACATATAGTTAATTGTGACCTTGTTAGAGGATTTTATACATAGAGGTTGTCACTTAGTATCGGGCATCTATTGCTACCATCCTTGAATCATCCTCCTTCTTAGACTGTCAATAGGTATTAGGTAACTCCAATGCTACTTTCATGAGTCAACCTTTTTGGCACTCCTTGCGATGTACCTCAATATATAGAAGACTCTTAAGTCCTACTTTGTTAAGAAACTTGATGCTTCAATGGTTAAACTAAAACACTATGACCTATTTCTAATGTAAATTTGAATTGCATATTTTCAGATCTATTTAAGTACATTACCTCTCTGATCAATGTATCAATTCATTTCTTTTTGCTCCACACTTTCTATTTTGTGATGTTATGCTTCACTGTTCATTGGTGTCTGCAGAATTCTTTAGCTCTCCTTTAGCTTGATTGATCAGGACTGTATGAAGTTCTTCTTCATCAGTTTCTCTTCAGCATCCTCTTTTCATTCACTCCCCTTAATCCCTTTTCCATGAATGTGATCTGAAAATGAATTAAGCTTGTCTCTTATATAGACATGATATTCATTGTTTCTTGATTCTTGATTCTTGGCATGAAAAACAATCCAGCCAATTTGATTTAAAGCATAACTCATGATTTATCTTGTAGTTATCTTGTTTCCAGCTATACAAATCTTGTTTAAATTAATTACTTAACTCTGGTCAAATAAAACAAAGAAAACAACCAGTTAAGTCTATCTTTAGCTCTTGCCAGCTAAATATTTTGTCATTTTCTGAACTCTCTGTTACATCGGTCAATTCTTCAGTTAGTTGTTGGTGAAAATTGACAGTTCCATCGGCATGACTCCAATTAGTTTTGGGATCTCCGTCCATCAGGCATCATTAGATTTCTACTCGTCGGGCAACTCTATTTTTAGCTCAATAGGAAACACTGTCTTCTGCTCGTCGGGTATCACTGTGACTTTTCTACTTTGCCTTTACCAATGATGTGCACTCCATCAGTGTTATCTGTCACTTAGTGAATACTTGACATTTATGCATTTTTGAAAGCATAACCTTTGTTCTATTGATTCTCTGAATTCTTTGGCATTATGTACATGACCGTACAGATGATATCAAGTTGACATTAATAACAATACAAACCATTAACTGATTTAATACTTTGCAGTATCTTCAACTTAACATTATCAAAATATTCAATCAGTTACATGTCATCACTTGACCACTATCACAAAGGACTTTCTTAAGATCCTCTATAGCTTGAGGGTAAAAGTACAAACCTGTGTCACACTTTATAAATGAAAAGGACCACAACATGCAAACTGTTCAACTTTAACGACATAAAAGGTGGCATTTGTATTTAGAATTTGAGTATGATGTAAACTAAAGAAATGTGTAAAAATGGATTAAGTTTATGTTTATAATTTTAAAAAAAAAAATTGAACAAGAATGTACATAGTCTTTTAATTTTTGAAGTCCATTTTTCCATTGCTAAAAACTATTGAAAATCTGGGTTCTAGTTCCCTCCAAACAAGTATATGAAAATAATCTATTTTTTCCCTAATTTCAAAATATATTATAGATAAAATGTATAGCTATTGTAGAAAAGAAGAAAGATTGGTTTTCAATGTATATTTTCTCTGTTATAACTGCTCAAAGTTGAACTTATCTTAAATCAACAATTTTCACCTCCCTCCAAATTTCCCCTATCAAATCTACACCATTCAGAAAAAAAAATTGTATATTCTTGAAGAGGACTATCTCCTCTAGTGTTAAATATAAATTTTAAATTTTTTTGATATGATTTACTATTTTTTTATTTATTTGAAGCAACATCTTCTTGAATGTTAAAATACCTACTAGTTGTATTTTGAAATTATAATATATTAGATCTAATCAAAATATTACGAACTTTATATGAAAATAATCTTGACTCCGAGCTCTACAAAAGGGTATTTTTTATATATTTTTTAAAATATCATTAAAAAGAGTAAGGGTTATTGAAATATCAATTTTCTGAAATAATTTTATTTCTTTGGTAATTGGTATAAAACATGCATTTAATAAACATTTCCAATTGGAAAAGTTTAACCACTTATCTAGCTTAGCTAGAATGAATCTAGCTAGACCATATGTTTGACAAAAATTAATTTTTATTTAGGAATACTCAAGTTTAGCTGTGCTGATACGTTTTCCTGAAACGTGACACAACTTTGTGCTTTTACCCTTGAATATAATCTTGATTATGGTTTTCTTGAATAAGCCAATTTCCCATTTTATCAAGTTTAGTTGACAGTTTTTGGACTTGTTCAGGAGGAACTCTTAAAGCATCATCCTCATCATGAGATGAATGAGAAGAGTTATTATTCATAGAAGGATTGGAATCATGAGTGATTAAATTGTCATCCAGGATCCTACAGAAAGGAGAGGAAGACTCTGGATCAAAAGAACCCATAAGTCGGCGACTTATTCTAACTAGGATATTATAGGTAGGACTAGAGGTAGTAAAGCTCATACACCAATGCAATGCAAATGAACTAAAATAACAAAATGTAAATGCAAGAACATAAAAGAAGGCTAATCTAATATGCATGCAAGATAACATGAACTGCAAATATAACACAAAAAAGAAAGAGTTGTCTATTGCGGGCTCACCAAAAAGTAAGATATAAAAATGTGGGAAGGAAGGAGAGATGTGTAAATTGTGGAAATGATATAATTGTATGTAATGGAAGAAATGGGTGTTGAATGCATATTTAAAGGTTTTGGGGGAAAATAAAATTCTCCTCCAAGCCCCAAATTTCACAAAGGAAAGATCCACTTTGATCAACCATAAGAAAATGGTTAATGCACAAATGCATCAATCGATCAGAAATAAGAAGAAAGAAGAAATCCATACATTCCTGGATTATGGATGAAGAGTGTGTAATATATTTGAATTGATTAAAACCTTAATTGAAATGAGTTTAAGATTAGTACTAATCTCAAAGTATAGCAGATCTATAAATTTCCATTTTGTGGTGTCTGTACCAGGTTTCGGGAAATTCTCCAACCAGATCTAGAATAGAAACACAAAGATGGAGAAAACCCATAAATATTTTCCATTTCTGAGTCAGGTCAACCTTGACCCAAATGCGGGGGCACAATTGCACCCCTTTATGTCAACCTTGACCTGCACTGCTCTGACAAAAAATTTGTTCGCGGATCCCAAAAGTAGGTCGAAAAGGGTATTCGAATATTCTTTGTAATTCATTGTCTTATACCTGTACTTGTAATAAAAATGGATTTTTTTGTTGGGGGGAGGGGTTTTCCTTGGTCAAACCCCAGTTTTGGAATTAACCTTAAAATATAATTGAAATTGCAGAGATAAATAAAGTAAATGAACAAATTCACCTTGCTTGCATAGAAACCCTTATGGAGGATTCAAATCCTTGGATCCACAAGTATTAATTCTTAAAATGAATGTAGAATGTATAATGTAGGATGTAGGATGTCTCAAATCAATTTCTTTTAGATCTTGAACACCAATCTTGAATGGATAATTGAATAGGAAGAAGCTTGCATGGATGTGGATGGAGAAATCTTCAACAAGAGGGCTCTATAGAAATTGAATCCTTCAATGGCTACCAATGGATCTCCTTTATGAATTGAATTCTTGAATGTTTGAGACTAGATGATTCCTTCAATATATTATGTGTCTTAGGTGCTCAAATTCTTTTTTCTCTCCAAATCTTGCCTTTGTCAAATCTTAGAGAAAATCAGAGGAGAAGAGCTTCCTTATATACAAATCAAGGGTGCAATATTCTAGAGAGGCCTACATAGGAGAATTAAATTCAAATTATACCTATACCCCTAGAAGTGGACCTATATTAAATATAATTTCAAGATTCGTTACTTCAGAAACTAAAACAGCCGACCTGAAAGTAGGAATTAAATATTTCCAAAGCTCGACATCTGAAAACCTTGGAAACTTTAAATTTGGACCCTAGGTCAGGGTCAAGGTCAACCTTAACCCAGAAGGTTGACCTTGACCTTGAGGTCAAGAACCTCAAATTTGTAGATCAGGATGCCAGAAATAGGTCAGAGAGAAGTGGGAAATAGGACAGAACAGGGGGAAATCCATATCCAAGTCAAAGACCCATTCAAGGAATTTGACATGACCCCAAACCACATACCTGGAGGGATAAACCAGTCCAAAATGGAAGTGCTTCCATTTTCCAATGATACACTAAATTCATCCTACTTATCTTTGGAATCAATCTGGTATTCATTCTATTAGAGGCGAATAATAATGATCAAGGTTTTTCATTATTTACACCCAGACATTATTTTTCCTATGTGTACGCACTATTTCAGAGGGTGTACATGTAATTTCATCTTACGCATAACTTCACACATCATACATGGTATTTTACACCTCCTAGGTGTTACTTGGCCTAGTACGCAACATTTGGCAGCGTACAAGTAACTTCATTTAGGTTTTTTGACTAGGGTTTTGTACCTGTGATTTACACCTATCCTATGCGTGACATTACCTTTTTCCTATGTGCAACTTAGAGATTTATACATGACTCTTTGAATCACGGATGCACAACTTTACACTTCTATGCATGACTAAATCCAGTCCTAAGCGTAACTTTAATAAAAATTGCATGAAAAAACCCTAACTAGGTGTTGAAACATCATTTAAATGCAATAAATGAAGTAATAAATGCTAGAGGAGGTAAAAATCACTCACTAGAGGTTTGTAGTCGAATGGCCTCTAGAATTTGCACCCTCTCTTGAACTGATGCTAGCGTATGGGGACCACCATTGTCAGAATATCCAAAAGTCTCATAGCAACAATCTAGGGTCAAAAGTCAAAATGAATAGTAAAATGACATTTTTACTTCTATTTATACTTTTTGACCTAATTTTCAAGAGTTTTTTTTACCCTTTTTGACCTACAAATTGACATTTTTCACCACCAAGGCATATTGTGATCAATTTTCTTCATCTCATTTTCAGAAATGAAAACATAATTGACCTAGTCATTTCATTCTTAATTATCTTTTTGCCTCTGATAATCAATTCTATTTTCATTTCTGAGTGGGTATCATATGGTCAAAACCTTTTTTTTATCACACATTCACAATGACAACAAAATATGGGGCACTAAAATTTGAAATTGCTATCATTGGGGCATTTTTGCGGTGTCCTTCATCAATTTTTCACAGCAGGGTTTTTCATGAGGCAGTTAATCAAACATCAAGTTGACATCAAGTTTCACATCAAGGTTTCACATCAAGTTTCACATCAAGGTTTTGCATCAAGTTATCATATCAGGGTTTCACATCAAACATTGTATCAGATTAATTTTTCAATCAGATCAGGACATCAATTTTCTTTGAATCAATGTGCTTTGCACATCAATTCAAAGAAGGGAATTTGTAGACACCTAAATTTGGTCAAGTGTATTTTATAAACAAAAGGCAATTTTATCAAATCAAATGGATTAATTCAATCAAAAGGGACTAAATCACATCAAATCAAAGGATCAATTAATTAAATATAAGCCAAAAGGGATAAATCAAAGCTATATAATTAATTTAATTAATTAATTGTATATTTTAAATCAAAAATCAAAATCAACATATTCCTTACATGGCTAATTTAATTAATCAATTGAATTGATTAAATTCTTACTATTTTCAAAAAAGGAGAAAATAATTCAAAGATCCATTAAGAATCAAGGATTGTTAGCAATAACAGTCCACAATACAACTAAGAGGTGGGGGATGAATCAGTTGTAATATAGATTATTAAACTTTAAACTTTATAAATCAAAACTCTAATGCAAATGATCACACAATAAATTGCAACGCCATAACACAATACTTGTTGTTGAGGAAACCCTGTTAAAGGTAAAACCCTTATGGGAATTAACACCCACAAATGATGTACTGAGAGCATAGTATCCATGTTAAAATATTTATCCCTGTTAGGAGCTTATTACAAAATTACAGTACACTGTCCATGTTAGGAGACAGACCCTGTTAGGAGTCAAGAAAAGTAGTAGGTTCACTATCCAGGAATACTACCCAAAGAAGGTTAAAATCACCGTAGGGGATTCATAATCCGAACAAGTGTATATAGAAAATATATAATCCAGTGAACTGTCTGATAGAAAATGTATTTTCTTGGTCAGTTCCAATGAAGTATAATAATCAGGTCTTCTCTACATCAAGCAGTCAACAAGCCTCACAGTTTCCACAATTCTATGCTTTTTCAATCTCTACCACGTCTTTCCAAAAGAAAATATTTCACATATATACCCTCTTATAATAATTCTATAGGTTGGCCAATTAAGCTTTCCTAAAATACAAACAATTGATTAGGTCAACCAATTAAGGATTTCCAATATACACATAAATATATAGCCCCTTTCTAAGATACACACGGTACCTAAAACAAGTAAACATCAAATACAATCCATCACATAAACTTCTAGATCTGCAATCCATGCTCACAATTCATTTTATATGCTACATGTCTGAAGTTGGCCACTAGATATGTCTTCTTCATAATATATGCCACAACTGATATCACCAGTAATAATACAATAATCAAACTCAACCCATTATTCCAACATACATTGGTTATCCACTAGTAAGCTTGCTTTATCTGAATTATCTTTGCGGGAAAGATATACATGAAACACAAAGACCTGATTTGTCTAGTATTACAGTTACAGTCTAGAAACCAGTCTTCACCAAATCAACTGTAACATCTAAAATATGTAACATAAATCCAAGCCACCTTAGGAATAAGGTCAAAACACATATTTCTACATATATCCAACTTTGATCATTTTGAATCATTCGTACACTTCTGTCAGTTAAGTAACCAGTCTGTCCTCTCCACAGAAATATATGATGACATCAATGACAAAACATGAATATCAATATTATGATGAGTACCAAAAACTGATATCATCCAACAATATCCCCTTTTGGCATTGATGGCAACATATGGGAAAATCCATCAACCCAAAAAGTACTCTCTCTAAATACAATCTTCTCATTATCCTCAACACAAATCTTCCCAAAATAGTAGGGATTTTCACATAGACTCTTTCCCCTTTGGAAAAAATGGAAAAGGGTGTCATAACTCATCTGTATCCTTATGTAAGGTGTAGCTTTTTCAAATATTCATGTCCAATTCCATCAGTGCAAAATCACCCAAACATGCTCTATTGTTCCTGCGATCACTCCCCCCGAGGAGTAGATCCATACATCAAGTCCATAGAATGATATAGCTCTAAAATGCACTGGACTAATGCATATTTGCATCAATTAATTACCACTGGGAGGGGCCATCACCCCAAGCATGCTTCTGATATATTCAAAAGCATCTTTTGGAAAAGGTTTAGTAAATATATCTTCTATCTATTCCTTTGTGCTAATGTATTCCAGTTTAATTTCTTTTTCTACTACTTTCTCCCTCAAGAAATGATACTTAATGAAAATGTGCTGTGTCTTTGAATGCATTACAGGATTCTTTGACATTTTTATAGTTCTAGTGTTATCACAGTGGATAATCACTAGTTCTTCAAAAATTATTCCAATGTCTTTCAGCATTTGTTTCATCCAAACAACTTGTGTGCAATTTATTGCAGTAACAACATATTCTGACTCAGCAATAGATTGAGCAATACAATTATGCTTCTTGTTCAACCAAGAAACTAGCCTTTTCCCAAGGGAAAATTCACCACCACCTATACTCTTCCTATCATCCACATTACCTACACAATCAACATCAATAAAATCTTGCAGGGTAAAATTATCTAATTTTTCATACCACAATCCATATTCTATTGTCCCTTTCAAATATTTGAAAATTATTTTCATAGCAAAAAATGTGTTTCTTTAGGATCTTCTTGATATCCAGCCACAATTCTAACTGCATTAGTAATATGTAGTCTAGTGTGAGTTAGATATTGTAGACCACCAGTCATAGATCTATACTTTGTCTAAAAAAAACTTTGAGTTTCATCATTGCTACTTAGTTTGTGTCCAATCACCATAGGTGTTCCAACAGGTTTACAATCTTCCATTCCAAATTTCTTCAACATTTCCTTAAGATACTTGGTCTGAGATATAAAAATGCCATTCTTACTTTGATTAATTTTCAAACCAAGAAAAAAATTCATTTCACCAATCATTGACATCTCAAATTCATTTTCCATTTCTTTAGAAAACTTCTTACTCATCTTGTCATTTCCTCCAAAAATCATATCATCAAAAAAAACTTCTATAATCAAGATTCCATCTTCATCAGTTCTTAAATACAAATTACTATCTGCATTACCTTTTCTGAAACCAAGACAAAGTATGTACTTGTCCATTCTTTCATACCATGCCCTTGGTGCTTGTTTAGTCCATACAATGCTTTCTTCAGATTACAAACCATGTTTTAATCATCTATCAAAGGAAAACCATCAGGCTACTCAATGTAAACTTCTTCTTCCAGATCACCATTCAAGAATGTTGACTTCACATCCATCTGATAAACCTTAAAGTCTTTATGTGCTACACAAGAAAGAAATAATCTCACAACTTCCAATCTAGTAATAGGGGAAAATGTTTCTTCATAGTCAATGCCTTCTTATTACGAATATGCCTTACATACTATTCTAGACTTGTTTCTTACCATTGTTCCTTCCTCATCCATCTTTTTTCTGAAAACCCATTTATTACCAATTACATTTTTGTTCTTAGGTCTTGGAACCAATTCCAAAGAATTATTCTTCTTTATCTGTTAAAGTTCTTCTTCCATAGATTTAGTCCAAGATTCATCTCTACATGCTTCATTAGTAGTTTTTAGTTTCAATCAACTTCCTCAATCTCAGATTGTAACATTTATATGCTTTACTCTTAGTATAATAACCAAGAAAAAATCCTTCATCACTTTTAGCATAAAACTTTCCTATCTCATCATCTCTCTTGATATAACATTTACTACCAAATATTCTGAAATATTTCATAGTAGGTGTATGATCAAACCATAATTCATAACGAGTTTTACATGTACCTTCTCTGATCTGAATTCTATTCAAAGTGTACACAGTAGTACCAACAACTTCTCTCTAATGAACATGTGATACATTGCCTTCCAATAGAAAAGTTCTTGCAACATCTAATATGGTTCTATTTCTTTGCTCTTCAATCCCATTCGATTGTGGTTTCCTAGGTGATGATGTCTATTTGAATATTTCATGATCTTCACAACATGAATTAAATAACTCTGATGTAAACTCACCACCTCTGTCTGATGTCAAAAACTTTATCTTTGGGCTAGATTCATTCTCAAATTTTGCTTTGAATAACTTGAACTTTTCAAATGCTTCAGACTTCTCTCTCAAATATGTAACCCATATCATCTTAGAAAAATCATCAACAAAAATTATAAAGTACCTTTCACCATAGTATAATCTAGTTCTTGTAGGACCACATAGATCTATATGCACCAAATCCAACTTCTCCTTTTTTGAATAAGCTTTGCTTTTAAAATTTATTCTAGTTTTCTTCCCCATAACACACTCTCTACACATAGTGTTATATGGATTTAAAATTTTAGGTATATCTCTTACAAATTTTATCATACTCGCCTTTACAATGTTATCAAAGTTAACATGACAAAATCTTTTGTGCCATAACCAACTGTCATAAACCTTCACAATAAAACAAGAAGCTTTAGATGTATTCAATTATCATACATTACCTCTATATTTAGTACTAGATGCAATCAAGTCTCCTGATTAAGTTCTGATAGAGCATTTCCCATCAATGAATTTAAATCGATAACCCTTGTCCACTAATTGTCCAAAACACAATAGATTATGCTTAAGTCCATCAGCAAGTAATACATTGTTAGTATTAGTCTTCCCATCCAGAGAAATAGATCATATTCCAATGATAAGCATAGGAGTAATGTCACAAAATCTGACAACACCACCATCATGTCTTTTCAAACTCACAAACTTATTTTTATCTCTTGTCATATGATGTGAACAACCATTTTTTATAACCCATTCAAATTTCTTTTCAACACAGGATACTAAGGCTTTTTCTATTGGCAAGTTGACACTCAGGTTTTATATGACTACTTTTGCATTTTCATTATGGAAACAAAGTCATATGAAGCTTTGACAAGTAAGTTCACAAACTTTGAAGATCAAAATTTGGCTAAGTATAAAAAAAGGAACAGAATAGATATATACAGTTGATCAGAGCACCAATGAACACATCATTGGGGAAGTTAGGCTCTTTGAGCCTACATCCCTCAGGGAGCCGATCATCAAGGCTACCCTTGCAGAGGAGAATCTAGCATTGGGCTATGGTGGTCATTCAGGGGTGCACTCGAGAGCACCTACTTCTATTGTTAGAGGTAATCATTCTCAGGGAGCTGGGAATGTGAGAGGGCCTTCTACCATTCCAAACGGTAATCAATCTTATCAGCAAGGAGGAAAAAATCCTTCTTATTTTAGTGGTCCTTGTTGTCACTGAGGTTTGCACCCCTGCTGAAAGCTTCTCTAATAGCAACCTAGTGAAACATGGAATCAACCTCCAAGCTGTGGGACTTGAACTATGAGGTTTAATCTCTGGAGAAGGCCATCTTCCTCTACTATCAGGATGCACCTAAAACTATCTCTTGCAAGGAAAAGGGAGAAGGAAATACAGAAAACCAAATTACTTGAAAAAGGAAAGGTGATACACCAAGATAGGGCCTACTTTATTCTGCCTTGAAACTGCACTACACATCCATATAACTCAACTAACACAACTTCTACCACATGATTCTTAGAAAACAAGTGAAGGTCAGAGACTAAAATTACTACAAGGGAAGAGAAAACTTCACAATACAGTAATCCAAGCAAAATAGACACAACACACAATGAACAAGAATCAGCTTGATCAATAAGGGGTAAAACATCTACTCAGTTATTGATTGCAAAAGAGGATAAACATGAATTACACAAAATGAGGCACAAGGTAATTATGATAATAGCAAGCTGTCATAGAATCAGA
>MU225821.1:3054949-3070020 GCA_018584345.1 Thuja plicata | reverse complement strand
TATCCTCATGTGTTGATCTTGAGCCTAGGTAGGATTACTAAGTGTATAGTGGGGAAGTGGCTTGCGATGGGGGTCCAGGACTCTAAGCGGTTACTAGGTAAACCCATTGGCAAGTTACTTAATAAGTTGAAATATGTTACATTAAAGGGGTTTAAAATGAATTAATAAGATGTCTGAGTCTCTACCCATGTCTTGAATGCTATCACATGATTGAATGGAAGATGGGATCCTTGTCTTTGTGAAAGGATCACTGAGCCACATAGTGTCACTTGGAGGCCAGGGTCAAGAGGTACTACTAGGGTTACCTTCAAGGTTGGACTTATGTGATGAAACTTCCCTATATACAACTTAGGTTATCCTACGTGTGTCAGTTACTTCTGGTGCTATTTAGTGTTCCTTATTTTGGATTAGAGTGCTTCCAGGATCTTCCTTTGCATTGGAGTATGAGGTCATGTATACCTTGGTGTTGCATTCTTGTTGTATACCCCATGTGATGGGCCTGTTACTATCTCCTCAGCACGGTGGGAGTGGACCTTTGGTTCCACGTGGTCGGGTGGTAGTGATTCTTATTTCCATTGAGATTCTGACGGATTCTTCTTCATGCCTGGATGTTCCTTGTTGCAGTTTCATCTTCATAGTCTTTTGGAGACTTGCTCAGTTATTTGAGTTGTGTATTTATACCATATTTTTATATTGGTTATCATCCTTGGAGGATGCATTGTATTTTTTATTATGTATTATTACATACCCTGCGACTTGTGCAGTCGATGTTGATTAGGTAGTATACCTTATAGTATCAGTTGTATTTGTAATCTTTATTATAAGATGTATGTAATTGGTTTCAGATTATGTAACCCTATGTCAATTCTTATATCTGTATTCATAGATTAGTTTGTTTAAGTAATTCTACGTCAAGGAACCCTCGAGGAATGTTAATCATCTATGAGTTGTATTTCATGTATGCCATGTACTTCATTGTGTTGCTTCCGCATTGTTATTAATATTGTTTGTAAACATTTAAAAAAAAAATATTCCGTGAACTTAGTGTCGTGTTTAGGTTAAGTTCTCCTGGGTTCCCTGGCGGGGCAATACACTAACCATGCAATCAAAGCTAGAATTGCGCAATCCAAACTGAGTAGACACGATGCTTCACAAAGTCGGCTCCACCAAATTAATTCCAACTTCATGATTCTGATAGAACATGCTTGGTACCTTTGTATCATCATCACTAACTCATAACTAAACATTAATACAAACACGCATATCCTGAAGATAGGCACAACTCAAGAAACACTGTATTTACGTCATCTCTTGACAGATAATCTTTAGACACTGTAACTGCCATAACTGATTAACATAGCTTAACTAAAACTTCATATCTGACTTGGTGTGAATTCACATGCATCTATAACATGTATATACCATGGAAATAAACATGCATAGCTCCACAACATATGTACTGATAATTGCATATAGAACATTGTTATATATTATATGTTGCCCTCAATGACAAACATACAATCAATTATTTGCACAGAAGCAAATCTCCAACAATCTCCCCCTTTGACATTGATGGCAACATATGATATCTTCAACTCAAAGTGTCTTCCTTCTTTTTACAATCTTCTCAATATCCTCATCAACAGTTCCTCTTCACTACTACTGCTCTATATACTCCCCCAGAGTATATACTCCCCCTTACTAATACTCCCCCTTTGACATCAATGAAAAAGGGTGTTAAACACCATTAAGCACAGGTAATACTCTAGAAGTAGAGTAGTCAACCATTTATCAGTCACCGAGAACTGATGTTCTTGCTGCAAATTCTAATCAGACTCAAGAAAGAAAATTACTCCCAACTTCTCCTTGAGATACTCAAAAGTATCTTTTGATAATGGATTTGTAAAAATATGTGCTAATTGTTCTTTAGTGCTCACATAATCCAACTTTACTTCTCTATCTGCAAATTTTTCTCTTATAAAATAATATTTGATCTCAATGTGTTTTGTCTTTGCATGCATCACAGGGTTCTTTGACATATTCATAGTACTAGTGTTGTCACAGTGAATAACAATAGGATAATCAATCTGAATACCAAAGTCTTTAATCATCTATTTGATCCAAACCATTGTTGAACAATTCAATGCTGCAGCAACATACTCAGCTTTTATTTTTGACTGAGAGATACAATTCTAATTTTTACTTGTCCAAGTGACCAATCTGTCTCCAAGAAATACTGCTCCTCCTTATGTACTCTTTCTATCATCAACACAACCTGCCCAATCTGCATCTGTATACACATGAAGTTGTATATTCTCTGAGTTCGGATACCATGAACCATAGTCTATAGTTCCTTTTAAATATCTGAATATTCCTTTTTTTACCATTAGGTGTTTTTTTCTAGGTTCAACTACAAATCTTCCAACAATGCCAACTGCATTAGAAATATCAGGTCTAGATTGAGTAAGATATATAAGTTTTCTAATCATAGAATTTTATAGATTCTTGTCAACTATTGTGGAATCATCATTTTTAGAAAGCTTTCTTCCTATTATCATGGGGGTGCTTACTGGTTTTCAATATTCCATTTAGAAAGTCTTCAATATCTCCTTCACATACTTAGACTGATTTATGAATATACCTTTGTCTGTTTGTTTTACATTCAATCCAAGAAAATATTTGATAGGTCCAATCATGCTCATTTCAAACTCACTTTTCATTTCTTTGGTGAATTCTACACTAAGTTTTTCATTACTTTCAAAGATAATGTCATCAACAAAAATAGCAATGAGTAGTAATCCTTCACATGTCTCTCTTATGAATAAATTACAGTCTGCTGCTCCTTTTCTGAATCCTATCTTTGTTAAGTAACCATCAAGTCTCTCATACCATTCTCTTAAGTCCTTTTTAAGTCCATAAATTGCTTTCTTTAGTCTGCATACCATGTCTGGTTTGTTAGAAAGTTTGAATCCTTTTGGTTTCTCTATGGAAACTTCTTCCTTCAGGTCACCGTTCACAAAATCTGACTTGACATCCATTTGATATACTTTAAAGTTTTTGAATGTTGCATAGGCCAAAAAAAACTTGATAGATTCTAGTCTACTCACATGGGCAAATGTATTAGTGTAGTCTATTCCTTCTCTCTACGCATATCCTTTACATACTAATCTTGCTTTTTTCCTTACCACTGTGCCTTCTTCATTCATTTTCTTCCTAAATATCCACTTTGTTCCATTCATGTTCTTGTCATGAGGTCTAGGGACCAGTTCCCATGTTTCATTCTTGTTTATTTGATCTAATTATTCTTGCATAACACTTTTCCAATCTAAATATTTACACGCATCTTCAACACTTAATGGTTCAATCTGTGAAAGTAAGCATACCTTTTCATCAACGGTTGAACCTTTTTCTCTAGATCTAGTCAAGACTTTAGCGCTCTGATCTCCAATGATATCTTCCTTAGAGTGGTATTTGGATGTGTATTTTGAGTTCTTAGGAGTGATACTATCATCTTTAATATGTGATTCTTCTTCACTTGGTTCAGAATTGTTACATGAAACATCAATACAGTCAAACATTTCTTCAATAATTGTGTCCTTATTGATGGGTGTTGGCTTATCTTCAATCATGGGAGCACAGTCATAATATCTTTCTTGAATCATAAATTTCTCATCAATCTTCACATGAGTACTTTCAATGATCTTCTTTAATCTTAGATTAAAACAACTATAGGATTTTCTTTTAGTAGAGTAACCAAGAAAAATACCTTCATCACTTCTAGCTTCAAACTTGCCAATGCTATCATCTCTCTTGATGTGGCACTTGCTTCCAAATATTTTGAAGTATTTTATAGTACGTACATTACCAAACCAAAGTTCATAGGGTGTCTTGTCTGCACCTGGCCTCAATTGTATTCTATTAATAGTATAGGTTGTTGTATTGACCACATCTCTCCAATAGGTATGAGCAACCTTTCCTTCAATCATGATATTGCACATTGTGTCAAGTATTGTTCTATTCCTTCTTTCTGCAATCCCATTTTGTTGAGGGGTTCTAGGTGCACTTAACTGTCTCTTGATTCCATGTTCTTCATAGTAATCATAAAACTGGTCAGAGGTGAATTCTTCTCCTCTATCAGATCGCAAACATTTTATCTTTAATCCAGATTCATTCTCAACCTTATCTTTGAACACTTTGAACTTCTCAAAAGCTTAAGATTTGTCTTTTAAGAATGCAACCCACATCATCCTTGAGAAATCATCAAAAAACAAAATGAAATACCTTTCTTCGTAGTAAGATCTTGTTTGAGTACGTCCACATAGCTTTGTATGTATCAAATCTAATTTGTTTTCTACAGAGTCTTGTTTTCTCCTGAATGAAGTCTTCACATGCTTCCCCATCACACATTCCCTGCACATGGTGTCAACTGGTCTTGCAATACTTGGAAGGTCTCTTACTGCCTTTACATTACTTATCTTGACTATGTTGTCAAAATTAACATGACAAAGTCTCTTGTGCCATAGCCAACTGTCATCCACTTTTGAAACAAAACAACTTACTTCTAAATTTAGCTAAAAAACAGTACCTTTGGTCTTTGAGCCTGATGCAATCATGTCCCCTTCTTTGTTGTTAATGATGGACTGGTTGTTTTTGAATTCCAAATCATATCCTTTATCAAGCAATTGTCCAACACTTAGTAAGTTATGATGCAAACCATCAACATAAAGAACATCATATGTCTTATTATTTCCATCTAAGGTGATAGAACCTCTACCTATGATAGGTTTGGGAGTGTTATCTCCAAATCTAACCATGCCACCTTTGTATTTTTCCAGATGAAAAAATCTTACTTTGTCTCCTGTCATGTGGTGTGAACATCTGATGTCAATGATTCAGTCAGTTATGATGTCATCTTTTGAAACTAATGCTAACTCTTGTGCTTTTTCTTCATCGTCTTTGTCCAGTTCTTCAAGCATCTTTTCAATGTCTTTAATGGCAATTAAACCATTTTCATCTTCTCCTGAATCATCATTAGTTACACCATCTTCAGCATGATAATGTTCCTTAGTGTACCTGGGATTGTAATATGATCTAAACTTCTTGACTCTTGTAGGACACTTGGATGCAAAGTGACAAACTTTGTTGCATGAAAAACATTTGAATGGTAGTTGTCCCTCATATTTCTCTTTACCTTTCCTTTCTTTCTTGGAAATCATAGCAATGATTTCTTCTAGTTCTATATCCACTTCTTCATTATTACTAGAGCTTCTTATGGTTTTCTTGCTATGGACTAAGGCTTTAAAATTTGTCTCACTTTTAGGTTATGTCTTCAATCTTGATATCTCAAATGCAGATATTTTACTGATCAAAGTCTCCCTCTTGAATTCTTTTGAAAATTGCATAGTATCATCTAAGATATTGATCTTGCTCTCATAGTCTGATATCAATGTGGTGATTAGTTTGTCCATTATATCATCCTCTGAAATTTCTCCACCATTGTTCTTAATACCTGAAACTGCTTCATTAATTCTTTGATTGTAGGCTCTGATGATTTCTTCGGGTAGCATCTCTAAGTTGTTGTATCTTTTCTTCCATGTCTTTTTGCATGCATTTTTTTCTTGGATGTCTCCTTCAAACATATCTTCTAAGTATTTCCAAATAAAGTATGATTTATCTTCCTTCTTGATCTTAGAAAATTCACTGTCAGATAGGGCACTAATTAGGGCTTCTTTGGCGATTGTGTTTTGAGTGAACACTTCCTTTTGTTTTATTGTAGAGTCTTCTTCTGCAAGGTATTTCAAGGTGGGAACTTCAATTGCTTGAGTGGCAATCTCATAGATCTCAAATCCAATGCACTGAAGATGTGTTATCATTTTGTTCTTCTAGTCAAGATAGTTTTCTCCATCAAACTTAGGACTCTCTTTCTCGAAGTATTCCATTTGATCTACCTTAAGCTATTAGGCTTTCTCTCCAAGGCACTTGGCTCTAATACCAATTGTTGGAATAGTCCCAATGTATAACTAAGAGGGGGGGTTGAATCAGTTATTAGCTACTTTAATTATTTTCTTTACTTAGATATCAATTAACATAAATCAAATGCACATTCAGATAACACAATAGAGAACACAACAATTTTGGTTACCGGGAAACCAAATAGGTAAAAACCCTAGTGGGAATGAGTACCCACAAATAACTATACTTGATAATAATTATCCATGTTTGGAGATCTTGCAACCCTATTAGGATTTGTTCTTTACAATGCAATAAGTACAGAGACCTGGTTAAAGGTCAGACCCTGTTAGGAGTCTTTTACAAGTAACCCTGTTAGGGGTGAGGACTCACTGTCCTAAAGCTCACTGCTAAAATCATGAAGGCTACAACCTTTAGTAGAAAAGATATATACTATATCTAATAGATGAACTATTTGAGTAGACCCACTATCTTGATCAGTTCAAATGAATTGTAATCTTTTTATGTTTCTTCACATAGTTCTTCAAATTATTATGTCTGACTTTCTGCTCTATTTTTTCTATTATTTTTCACTTCATTTTTTCAGAATTAGAAAACACAATTGAACTGCTATATCTATCTTCACCAAGGATAAGGTCATGAATGTATCTGGGAATACTTTATCAACTTCTTTGTCAACTTAACTAACCATGCAATCAAAGTTAGAACCGCGCAATCCAAACTGAGTAGACGTAGTGCTTCACAAATTCGGCTCCACCAAATTAACTCCAAATTCACGATTGTGATAGAACACACTTGGCACCTTTGTATCATCATCACTAACTCATAACTAAACATTAATAAAAACACGCATATCCCAAAGATAGACACAACTCAAGAAACACTGTATTTAAGTCAGCTCTTGATAGATAATCTTCAGACACTGTAACTTCCATAACTAATTAACATAGCTCAACTAAAACTTCATATCTGACTTGGCGTGAATTCATATAGCATCTACAACATGTATACACCATGGAAATAATCACGCATATCTCCAGAACATCTGTACTGATAATTACATATAGAGCACTGTTGTATATTATATGTTGTCATCAATGACAAACATATAATCAATTATTTTCGCAGAAGAAAATCTCCAATAATGGTAAGTTATGATAGTACGGAGAAGTTACAGCAATTTCAAGTGCCACTAGTAGTTTAGAAAATAGAGCATGAAGCTGACTTCTGATTTTGATTAGCGTATAATATTTTGTTTTGTAATGGCCATGCATGGCCATGTGCCTATTGTAATATGTTTGTAATTATATCTTTAACACTCATGTAAAAATGCTTAAGCCAATTCATTTGGAAGCATTGTGTATGTTGATTTTGGGCTGACTAAGGTCTTGTTTTTCATCGCATATATTCAGGCATGTATATATACTTAACATGCAATTTTGTATTAAGTGTGAGAGTGGAAAATATGTAGAAAAGATATCCAAAAGAACAGTATAAACAAATCAGTATCAGATAGAGATTTTTAAGAGATTAGAGCATCAGTGCATAAATGGAACTGATCAAACAATAGTATCATAACAACAATTCATCTTTTGATATAGTGTATATCTGTTATCTGAACATTGTAGCCTTCATCCTATTGGGCAATGAGCTCTGGTAGTGAGCCATTCACCTTTATCAGGGTTTTGTAAAGACTCCTAATAGGGTCATTGTACTTGCATTATAAAGACTACTCCTAACAAGGAAAAGGAACTCCAACAAGTTCATAAAACTAGTACAATCATTTGTGGGTACTAATTCCCACCGGGGTTTTCCTCTGATCAAGGTTTCCCTATAAACATATCTTGTGTTATGTTTCATTGTGTTATGCTTCATTTTTTATCTATTTGATTTAAGTTTAAAGTTTCTAAAATAAATATAATTGACAAACACTGATTCACCCCCCCCTCTCAGTGTTTCTAACAATTAGTATCAGAGCTCTAGTCCTTTGAAATAAAGTTTAACCACTTGAGGAGATCATGGATTCAGTAGAAGTAAAACATCTGAAAAAGAATCTTGAAGCAGCCCTTGATGATCTTGACAGATCTAAAAAATAAAATGAAGAACTAAAACTAAAATTTGATGGCTCCCAAATGCTTATCAAAAAATTAAGAAAATATTTGAAAGATTTCTCTACGAATGATTTGGGAAAAATGGTCAAAAAGTTGATTGAACAAAACATGTCTCTGAAGGACAAGATTGAAGATCTAAATGAACATCTAATAGATAGCCTAACATCTATTGAAGAAAAGATCAAAGAAAGTAAAAAATTAGATGAAGAACTTATGTAAGAAAATATGAAGATCTTGGAGTTGGAAAAAATCAAGATAGAGATAGAATCTAAATTGACAGAAGCAAAGAATCATATTGAAAAATTACACACAAGTTTTGATCTAATTCAATCACAACTATATGTACAAAATTTAAGAGGAGATACTACTGGTGTTGGATATAGTGTAGCACAAATTGAAACCAACACAATGCAAGAAAGTAATAAAATACAAGAAAAATCTATAGAAGTAA
The DNA here is from genome assembly GCA_018584345.1 of Thuja plicata. Classification (NCBI taxonomy): domain Eukaryota; kingdom Viridiplantae; phylum Streptophyta; class Pinopsida; order Cupressales; family Cupressaceae; genus Thuja; species Thuja plicata. The sequence continues at coordinate 3,061,488 of MU225821.1, read as the reverse complement.
AGGCTACTGAGAATCTTGCAGAAGATAGTGTAGAATCATCTAAAGATGAACACAAGATAGTTAACCAAACTTGTTATGCCTATAAAAATCATGGACATTTGGAAAGAGATTATAAAGAGGTAAGACCCTTCAAAGGATATCGTTATTCTTGTAATGAATTTGGTCATAGGGCTATACATTGTAGAACTAGGAAAAGAAATCAATCACAACAGAACCAAAGAAATCTGACTCAATACAATCAGAGAAATCAACCTCAGAGAAGCTATCAGAACATTACATGTAAGATAATGTAATTATAATGGACACACAGCCAAGCAGTGCAGCATGGTAAACAATATCAATAGACCTCCAATCATTTTTCACTCATGTAACAAAGCTGGACATATCTCAAGGTTTTTCATATTCGGAACACAAAGACAAGAAAAGCCTAAAGGATCACTATTTGAAGAATCTAGAGAAGTAAATTTTGTAAAAGCTACAGAAGATTCAAGTAAAATATAGTTTTAAGTAAAGAAATATGATGATGTTAACAAGCGAGTAGATGCATCCATAGTGGATGCAACTTCTACTTCTAGTTACATGACCTCATGGTCTTAGGGGGAGATATTCAAGCTCTAAACCCCTACATGGCTGGTATACTCACCTTTGAGTATGCACCTATGGATTCATATATTTAGTCATGAATTGAGAAAGTATGCATAGACGCACAGCTTGTACTTGAACAAAAACAAAGATTAAAATTCTCAGTGGAAACTGTGTTACAACAACAAGCATTAAATGCAGTAACTTATATATAAGTCAGTAAAAGATCTTATATCTTCACTTTGTATTCAAGATTGAGAATTCATAGAGCACAGGAGAAATAAGCATCGAAGTGTTGAAGGATAACCGTTGGTTGGTTAGAAAAATGAGTTGAAGTTGAATCAAAACCCTAGCATGGACACATTGTTTCAGAACTCCAGTAAAACCCTACTTAAGAAATAAACAAGTAAGTATGGAAACCCCTATAGTCTTTGACATCACTGAAAGGAAGAGATTCATGTTTAAAAATCATCCATTCAAGTTAGTGCTAGATGATGTAGAAGGGTCATTTTCCAAGACTTCGTTGGGAGTCATGCATGTTGAGCACATACGTGTTTACATCTACTATAAGAAGGAGTCTGTTAGTGACAATAGCATAATGATGCTCATGGAATCAATGATGAAACCTGATTACTCATTCAAGGATGAATTCTCACATCTCACGGATAACCCTATTTTTAGTATACAAATGTGCATGAGTTCTATGAACCAGAATGAGTTAAATTTCTACTCAGTAGGATTCATGATGATCTATTTTGGATTGGTGAAGTTTCTGTCCACATTACTACTGACCTCATTCATGAGATGACTGAAATATCTAAGTTTGGACCTATTCTTCCCACTAGAAAGGATGTCAAGAAATAGGTTGAGCAGGCATTCTTATCTAGAAGTGATGGGCGTGGGATGATTGTTGATCCTATTGAGTAAAAAGACATCAAACTCATCACCATGATACTTGGCTACAAGTTTCAGCATACAAGAAGACTTAATAGTGTATCCGCAACTATAGTTATGGTAGCAATAAGGATGGAAAGAGATAACACACAATATAATCTTTGTGAGATCTTACGCCCACAACTAATTGAGAACATTAAAGCTATCAAGCATGACAAAAGAAAAATATTCAGATTTGGCTCATTGATTATATACATATACTTCCACATTGTTGGTAAGGTCTCTAATCTTTACCTAGATAGGAGGAAACCTACTTTGTCTCAAATTTCACTAAAAGCTACATCAGAAAGTAGTGTAAAGGACTCTATGGATATGGAGATCAAGACATTCAGGATCAAGATGTAAAAGAGGTTTAGAATATCAAAGATTATAGTTGAAAAATATAAGGACACCATATGCTTCATGGTGGAAACTGACTGTAGTTGCATGGAAGCAGTTGAGCCAAGAACCAAATGGATTCACCCTCTTGGTTATGAAGTAGAAGAACATGTTTTGGAAGCATATGCAGAAGGTCTTTTATCTATGCCTAAAGATCCAAAAGAGCCTAGATGGGGCACATATAGAGAAATGACAAATCATGTTGATTATGTCCTATACAGTGCAGACAATAAGAGGAAGGCATCAAGATTTACATCTAACATCCTAAAAGTTCATGGTGTCACCCAAGAAGACCTAGATAAAGCTAGGGAAGATAAAATTGCAAGAGAACTTAAGCAAACACCTGCATAAGCCAAAATAGAGAAATCAGATGATATCCACATGAAGAAAAAGAAGAAGTCAGATGAAAGTACAATTGCACCCTCTACTACTATTGACCTGGAATCCTCTCCACCTTGGGTACCAAGAAAGATGACTAGAAGAAGGAAGCAAGTTCCCACAAGCCACCCATCCTCAAGGAAAACACGCAAAAATGTAAAGAATACTCAAGCCCCTCCTGAGGTAGGATTCAGACCTAGTCTTGAGATCCTAAGGAACAGAATCATTAATGAAGGAAGACTAGATTCAATTACAAATGTCTATGACAAGTACCAAGAGATAGAAAAATTAGAAATACATTCTATGATTATCTCTCATATGATCAAGTTTAAAAGGTCAGTTTTGGAACTTAAAACAATCATTCCAGACAAAGTATGGAACATAGTAGACTTATTGAAAAGACAAGTAATAGAAGAAGATATGAGGATTAGAGATGAAACATTATATAATCTTCTCCCTATTTCCTCACATGATGAGAAGGCAATACTGTTAGATCTGGTAAAACCTTATTTAAGAACCAAAAAAAGAACTCTTCACATTATGAACAAAGAGTATGAGTTGGTTGGTAAAGAGACTGAAAGAGAATTTAAGAAAGTGTTTTTGTTTAGACACATGTATCCATCAACAACTCCTACAACTAAAGTGACTCTAGTTCCTTCTAAACAAGAGAAAGAACCAAATATTCTTAAAGTGCCTATGATATGTCCAAAGAATATTGCACCCAAAGTTCCATCACCCTCTAACTCAATCAAAGATTCAAATGAAACCATTGTGATCAATGATGTTAAGATAACAATGACATCTTCAGATAATGACTTGAACAATTTTGAAAAATTATTTGTTAGCACTGAAAAAGCAGAGAAGGTATGCAATGTTAATACTCCCTTACAACAAGATGAATTTATTTCTAAAGATTCAACATATTTGAATAATGAGGAAGATAATCAATCTAATGAATCACCCTCTATGGAGATCCCATTGAAAAGTTAATGTATGGATGTTATTCAAAATTCTATATTCACTCCATCTATAAAACCATCAATATCAATGTTGTCAAGTTTGACCCCTGACTCGGCAAACCTAGATGCATGGGGAGAAGAAGACTTGATCAAAATCAGTGTATTAACCATGGAGAAATAAAAAGAGAAACAAGTTATGAGAAATCCTCTCTTTCTTGAGTCAGTAAACATTTTAAATAACCTAGTTCCAACAGAGAATAAATTGGCAAATATTCAGTCAGTTGATGATGTCGGTAGTATCTTGACAAGCTTCAAAGCATACTTCACAAGTCTATTAGATTCAGCTACTAAAATTGTAGAGGAAAAGTACAAAAAAAGGAAGCTTGGATGAACTGATAAATAAATTTTCATTAGATCTCAACTCATTGAAGATTGGCCAAACAATTTTGAAAGAGTTAGCAGGAAAAGGCAGAAAGGTGATAGTTAATTGTATGGATAGAGGCAAATTCACTACTGAGCACATCAAGAAGATTGAGGAAGAAGACATCTTGGTTGAAAATATAAGGAAATCAATTGAAACATCCTCCCAAGACATCAATATCTACAACAACATTTATCAAGGGAAGATAGATAAGATTGAAAAAGCCAAGATAGAGATCAGCAAGATAAGGATCAGGAAAACCCAACTAAGAAATGCACTTGCACCCTCCTTAGCTGTATTAAATGAGAACATCAAATAGATTGATGCAACTATTGTCACATATGATCAAGGCCACTACATAGATCTAACAAAAATTGAGAAGCTCTCATATGCATTATGCTCCCATCTTCAGACTATTGATGCACTCAAGGCATTCTAGCAGCAAGAAATCAAGAATCTTCAGATTGCATACCCAGATGTGTACTTAGAATAAGTACTTAGGGACTTTAATTTTTGGCACCTTTTTCATTAACTTCAAAGGGGGAGTAGTGTATATAAAGGATTATGGTGTATATAGACGAAGGTATGATGGATTGTAAACTTACAATTTTTTTTTTTGTTAAGTCAAAGATTAGTAACTTGGCCACATTCCTTTGTTTCCATTAATGAAAAAGGGGGATATTGTTGGCAAGTTGACACTCAGGGTCTATATTACTAATTTTTTGTTTTCATTACGGCAACAAATTCATATGAAGCTTTGACAAGTAAGTTCACAAACTTTGAAGATCAAAATTTAGCTAAGTATAAAAAATAGAATAGAATAGAGATATGTAATTGATAAGAGCACCAACACACGTGCGTATGACCAAGCCAAAATATCTGCCTTTGTACTTAACCTTTATGATATTTTATTATGCTTATTCTATACACGCATGGTAAGATATGACAGTACAGAGAAATTACAAGTTCAAGTGCCACTAGAAGTTCAGCAAATAGAGCATGAAGCTGACTTCTGATTTTGATTAGCGTATAATATTTTGTTTTGTAATGGTCATGCACCTATTTTAATATGTTTGCAATTATGCATTTAACACTCATGTAAACATTCTTAATCCAATTCATTTGGAAGCATTGTGTATGTTGATTTTGGGCCGACTAAAGTCTTATTTTCAGTCACGTCTATTTAGGCATGTATATAAACTTAACATGCAATTTTGTATTAAGTGTGAGAGTGGAAAATATGCAGAAAAGATATCTAGAAGAACAGTATAAAGAAATCAGTATGAGATAGATCTTTTTAAGAGATTAGAGCATCAGCGCATAAACAGAACTAATCAGACAACAGTTTCATCACAGTAGTTCATCTTTTGATATAGTGTATATCTGTTATCTGAAGGTTGTAGCCTTCATCCTATTGGGCAGTGAGCTTTGGCAGTGAGCCATTCACCTTTAATAGGGTTTTGTAAAGACTCCTAACAGGGTCATTGTACTTACATTGTAAAGACTGCTCCTAACAAGGCAAAGGAACTCTAACAAGTTCATAAGACTAGTACAATCATTTGTGGGTACTAATTCCCACCGGGGTTTTCCTCTAATCAAGGTTTCCCCGTAAACATATCTTTTGTTATGTGTCATTGTGTTATGCATCATTTGTTATCTATTTGATTTAAGTTTCATGTTGCTAAAATAAATATAATCAACAAACATAGATTCACCCCCCCTCTCAGTGTTTCTAACATTTTCCTCATGCATAGGTTCATCATCCTTAATGGCAATAAATCCAAATTCATCATAATCATCATCATCATCATCAGATACACCTTCACTAGCATAATAACATTCCTTGTCTTTTGAATACTCAGACTTGAAAAATTTAGGTTTGTGCTTCGCAACTCTTGTAGGACATCTAGACACAAAATGACCAATCTCGTTACATGAAAGACATTTCAAAGGTAATTTTCCTTCAAATTTTCTCTTACCTCTCTTTTCTCTTCTAGCAATCAGTGCCACAACTTCATCTAGCTTTATTTCATTTTCTTGTATCTATTCCCATTCGTTGGCATAGGCTCCAATTTCTTCCCTTAGGTCACTACTACTAGTGCTTGCATTTCTAGATAAGGTCTTTTTTTTCTTGTGCACGGTTGCCTTGAATGGTGACTCAACCTTAGGTAAAGAATCTCCCAATTCTGCGGCCTCAAAAGTAGTTATCTTTCCAATCAACATCTCTCTACTAAATTTTGGTGTAAAAGGTATAATCTCCTCTATAGAGTGTACTTTGGTTTTGTAGATAGGTGTCAAAGATCTAAGTATCTTCACAATCACTTATTCCTCACTGTAAGTGCCTCTAGAGTTTTTGATGCAAGTAACCACTTTGGTAATTCTCTGTGCATATGCCCTATGTTAGGAATAAGGTGTCTCAACCTTGGATAATTCATATTCTTAATATTTGTTTTGTAATCTGTATTTCTTGCAAATAATGTTGATGTGTCGGCATCTTGAATTGTGTAAGGAGATCATGGCTAAAACGGTTATGACGAATTCCTATGACACGTAAGAGCTATGTCAGGAAGGTTCTATGACAGGTGAAGACATGTGGCAACTGATAAATGTGAGTAGTGTACACTCTTCCCCAATCGTGGGGTTATCGTTAGTATTTTCTCGGAGAATGGTAAAAACCCTAATATGGTTATCGTTAGGAGTAGCCCTAAAAAGTGAAGCGCATGATATAAGCATTTTTTAGGGTTGCGAAGATAAGCGATGCGAGTGTATTGTTGGAACAGTTTATGCTGCCGCGATTTGTCTTCAAGGGTTTTGAAATCTTCTGAAAGAACTTGCATTGCAAGTGTATTGTAACTGTAATAGTTTTT
>MU225821.1:3036444-3050131 GCA_018584345.1 Thuja plicata | reverse complement strand
GTTGCAATATCTTTGTTAAAGTAGTTAACGAATCTGTAATTGTAAGGATTTAAAAGAATTTGCACAATACTTTCCTATAGAGATTAGCGTAGGAAGCTGTTTCCGCACCTGAGTTTCCTTACACCCTAATGTTCTCATCTTCTCTCATCTTCATTGATTCCATTTTTGTCTTCCAGTTCTGTAGATTTGCCTGTTTAGTAAACTTTTCTCCAATATATAGTGCTTCTAATCTTGTCCATATCTCATGTGCAGAGTTGAGGTCTTTTACTTTAGTGAATTCACCTTTAGAAAGTGCACTGATCAAGGATTCCCTTACAACTATATTACATGAAAATAGATTCTTTTCATTTTTAGTAGCCTTATCCAATTCATCCTTAGTCACTATCTTTTCACTCTTCATTGTGATCATCTAGTAGTCTATTCCCAAACATATTAAGTGTGTTATCATCTTCTTCTTCCAACTGTCAAAGTTTTCAGAATCAAATTTTAGACTATCCTTCCTGTAGTAAGTCATCTTCAGGATCACCTCAAGTTGTTAAGCTTTCTCTCCAATGACCATTAGCTCTGATACCAATTGTTAGGAATAATAATCCACAAGACAACTGAGAGGTGGGGGGAGTGAATTAGTTTTAATATAGATTATTAAAATTTAAACTTTATAAATCAAAACTGCAATGCAAATGATAACATAGTAAATGCCAACACCATCACACAATACTTATGTCAAGGAAACCCTATTAAAGGTAAAACCCCGATGGGAATTAGCACCCACAAATGATGTACTAAGAGTATAGTATCCTTGTTAAAATATTTATCCCTATTAGGAGCTTCTTACAACATTACAGTACATAGTCCCTGTTAGGAGAAAGACCCTGTTAGGAGTCAAGAAAATTAGTAGGCTCACTACCCAGTCATACTTTCCAAAGAAATTTAAAACCACCCTCAAGGATTTACAATCCAAACAAGTGTATATAGAAAATATACAATCCAGTGAACTATCAGATAGAAATTGTCTTTGCTTGGTCAGTTCCAATGAAGTATAATAATCAGATTTTATCTACATCTAGTAGTCAATAAGCCTTGCAGATTTCACAATTCTCTATTTTTCAATCTCTACCACGTCTTTCCAAAAGAAAAGATTTCACATATATAACCTCTTATAATAATTCTTTACTTTGGCCAATTAATCTTTCCTAAAATAAAACCAATTGATTAGGTCAGCCAATTAAGGCTTTCCAATATACAAATAAATATATAGCCCCTTGCTAAGATACATATGGTACCTAAAAAAATTAAACATAAAATACAATCCATCACATATACTTCTAGATCCGCAATCCATGCTCACAATTCATTTTATATGCTTCATGTCTGAAGTCAGCAACCAGATAGGTCTTCTTCATAATATACACCATAGCCGACATCACCACTAATCATACAACAATCTAACTCAACTTATTATTCCAACATACATCAGTTTTCCACTAGTAAGCTTGCTTCATTAGACTATCTACGCTAGAAAGACATACACAAAACACAGAGACCTTCTCTGTCCAGTATTACAGTTACAGTTCAGAAACTAGTCTTCACCAAATAAACTGTAACATCCACAATATGTGACATAAAGCCAAGAAACCTTAGGAATAAGTTCAACATACATCCTCTGCATATATCAAACTTTGATCATTTTGAATCATCTGTAAACTTCCGTCAGATAAGTAACCAGTCTGTCCTCTCCACAGAAATATATGTTGACATTAGTGACAAAACATGAATATCAACAGTATGATCAGTACCAAAAATAGATATCATCCAACAAATAAATATATCAATTAATTAAATTTAAGCCTAAAAGGGATAAATCAAAGCTATATAATTGATTTAATCAATTAATTGTATAGTTTAAATCAAAAATAAAAATCAACATATTCCTTACATGGCTAATTTAATTAATTAATTGAATTGAAAAAATCCTTACTATTTTCAAAAAAGGAGACAAGAATTCAAAAAGCCAATGAGAATCAAGAATTGGAAGCACATGGATCACTCTAAACTTTGCAATCTTGATCACTCATTTAACTCTTTAACATTATCACCACTCAATTTGTCTCTTTGTCCCAACCTTTGAGACCATCATTTAAATGGTCTCCCCATTTGAAACCATTTGAAAGCCTTCAACTCAACCAAGCTTTGATCATGATCAACTTAACTCTACCCACTACCCTTGGGAAATCCTATAAATACCAAGCATTTTGAGAGCATTAATAATCCTAGACATTTTTGAGCAATTGCATCTACATTGTAGACAAATTCATCAAGATCATAGCATTTGAGACCAATTTGAAAGAATAATAGAGAAATTGAGAGAATAATTGAATGAATTTCATTTCAATTTGAGATTTGAGAGCTAGATTAGGCATCATCATACATCAATTCTCATTTCAGGACTGTCACTAATGGAGATTAAGGCTGAGAGCTTCATTAGCATGCTTAGTTAGAGAGCCATGGAATGCTAAATGTTATTTTGTAAATTCTTTGAATTAAACTAGATTTTTATTTCCATAGAATTGATAGATTGCAACTTAATTTCATGAAGGTGTAGTTTATATAGACACACAAAGTGAGAGATGAATTTATCTTCCAATTCTTTCCATGACCTTATATTGCCTGGTAACTTAGAATACCATTACATTGTTTGTCCCCCAATACTTCTAGGAAAGAGTCTCAAGAGATAAGTGACATCATGGTGAACTTCGATGCAAGAAGTATAAAACTCCCTAACATGATCAATTGGATTACCTTTTCCTTTGTACTTTTCAAATTTGGGTACTTCAAAGTTCTTTCGAAAAGGAGGCATGTAAATACTCTCATCGAATGGATTATGACATAGATCTCATTCCGTATAAAGTGTCTTCTTGTCCTTGAATTGTATGTCATTCAGTTGTTTTTGTAAGCATTGGAATTGTTGAACCATGTCGTCGTTATGTGAAGAATTTATAGCTTTTTCATGTGTATCAGAACAATATCTTCGATTATGAGTGATCGGGCATTGATTATATTCTAGAGTATCTAATTCTGATGATTCATATCAGATATCTTGGAGTGGTACCATTTGTTGTCTCACATGTTGTTGAGGATCTTCCACTTGTTGTTGGGTTGTTGGTGGAAGTCAATATCGTTGACCTTGTGTCACATAGTATGGTTGAGACACTTTTGTTAATACCTTGATGCATACTATTATTGTTGAGGTTGTACCATATGTTGTGGTTGTTGCAAAGCATCTTGTTATTGTGAAACATATTGTTGGTGTTGCGGAATATACTGATGTTGTTGCACATGTTGTTATTATTGTTGTTGTTGAACATGTTGTTGTTGAGCATGTTGTTTTTATTAGAAATATTGTTGGACATATTGATGTTGTGGTTGTTATGGGTGAACTTGTTGCACCTTTGGGCCTTGCACATGTTGTGTGATAGGATAATATTCTTGACCCACCTATATCAGTTGTTGTTGCACATTATTCTCTTGTTGGAATCCAAGTGGTGCAAGTATACCGCTAAGACTTGAAGTCTTATTTTTTGATCATTTTTCTTGAGTCATCATATTGACTTGCACTACATATGGTTGTTTCACTTGTTGTTCTATATCCACGGTTTGTGCTTTTTTATCTGTTTGGGCTTGTTGCACTTGTTGTGTGACATTTGTTTGTTAATCTTGTTGTGCCACATGTGTTTTTTTAGTCACCTCAAGTAGAATTGATGAGATATCAATGATCCTCTTATTCTTTGGGTCAAATGACGTACTTGGCATAACTGTAGCAGTCACACAAGATGTATCAATTGTGGATACCCTTGGTGGTTCATTGAGTGGTCCTTTGGATTTCATTATAGTTTAATTATTTTCTTGGATTGTTTCATGTGTTACCAAAGGAGGAACACTTTTTTGTGTTTCTTCAAAAGAAGGTACAGGTGGCATTCCCCAAGGAAATGTGATTGTCTCTTTTGGTTCTTTACATTGACAAGCGAGCAGGAGATTCTTAAAATCAAGTCTCAATGTCCTTTGAGTATAAGTCTAGGAGACTTTCGTAGTATCCACTATGTCTGAAGGAGGTGGTAATATCACTTGAGACAAAGGATTATCCAATGGAACATACTATTCCTTTTGAGGAATTTTGACAGTTAAATCATTTTTTTGTCCTTTTTGTGTTACCTCCATAGTTGAATCATCGAAGGATTGCTTCATTTTTTCTCTATCTTGAATCACTAAGGCTTGGTTCTCTTCAAAAGTAGATTATGTGGTATTTTGATATTCCAAGAGTAATTGAGGATTTTCCTTTTGTATTAATTTGATATATCGTTTCATATCTTGAGTCATGAGATACCCTAGTGTCTTTCAAACTTTTTTCTCTTATGGCTTCGTCAATCTCATCTCTAGGTAAATCTTTGAATGAAATAAATGTTTCATGTGAATCTTTAGAATCCAAGGAGACACTTGAGGTATTTCCAAGATCTTGATTATCTTGTGGTGGTGCAGGAGGTTGATAAGATCCAAATCCATGTTTTGCATGGGTTCTTGATGTAAATAATTTGGTTGGGGTTGATTAAATTCAAAATTCTTTTGGTGTTCCTCTTGAGGTGTAGGGGGAACACTACCATGGCCAGGTGGAATAGGTAAAAAAATTGGTTCAAAGTTTGGTGGGGGTCCCCACTGAATTGTGCCAAAACTTGGGGAAGTATTTGAAGGATATCCCATGTTGCATAGATCATTACTTTGGGTTATATCATGGATCATCTTTGTGGTTGGAGGTCCTTGAGAGAATGTAACATGTCTTGGGAAATGAAATGTTTGATGCACTTCTTCCAGGGATTACATGTTGATTAGGTCACTTTGGTTTTGAAATGTCACACCTTGTCTTGAATCGAAAGGTGGTTGAGATTCTGGTTATATTTTAAACATAGGTAGATAGGGATCTTTTTTCCTTTTGGATGCTTAAGACCTTGTAAAAACTAGCATGGTGACTATATGCAAATGAAAGATTTTTTGGATTTTTGGATTTTTGAAAATGAAAATTTTAGGAATGCAAGGAGCTTATGCAAAAATGCAATCTAAGGCTTACGCAATTTTTTTTTTGTTTTTTTACTTTGGGAAAAATATTTGGAAAGGAGACAAATGTAAGAGCATAACCTTATGAGGTTGAATAAAAATCTTGAATTAAATAGGGGATTAAACGGACAAGGGACAATTTTGATAAAAGGGACTAGGTCAAATCTATCGTGAAAAAGGTGAAATGTGACCAATTTATAGGGGGTTTGAATTTAGGGACAAAGGGACCAAGTCAAGATCCTATTTTCACTATCATAAAGAAAGGTTCTATGGTTTGGACGCTTTCTAGGATTTTTGCAAAGCTTTTAGAGGGTATCTAAGATGACTTATTTATGCATAAGGACTGTGATAAGGACTTGTACAAGATGGACTAAAATGCAAGAGGCTTTTTTGAAATGAAAATGCAAGGGGATTAGGACATGAATATGCAAGGTGAAGACTATCAAGCATGCCAAAAGGTTCCAATTGAAAACTTTTAAGATTCCATATGTTTACCCAAAGACTTTAGACAAGATGTTTGTGACCATTTGATCATTTTGACGAGGATTTGGAAAATTGTTTTTAAGAAGATTATTTTTAATGTTTGACTTTTTTATTAAGTTTTGAAACACTCATGCAAGACACATCATGGATAATGGTTGTTGTAGAAATAAAAAACACACCACAACCTAGGTAAGCCATGACAATATCTACTGAATTCCCACTTGAACTAAAATTTAGCCATGCCTACTCATAGAGGGCAACTTGGAATCTTGGAGGCATGGGCTCCTCCTTATAGTGCACTCACTTCTCAGGCACACCAAGCTTCAAATCCCAATGGTAATCACTTCCCAAGGGACCATTGTCTCTACTAAGAGCCATGAAAGTGTGGGAATTCTTAGTCACTCTTGGACCTTCTGTTAGCACTATTCAAAAAATTTCCATGGTTCTGAAGTTTTACTTCTGGTTTCTGCAAATTTCGTTAGGTCTCTGGCCTAAAGCCCTAAGTCATTCCTGCAAAATTCTGGCCTAAAACCCTAAACCCTATTATTTCTTTCTCTGTTCTTAATCTTTATTTTCAAAATTTCTAGCTATTTGTGCAAAAGACCCTAAACTCTTCATGGCCTTGTTATAATTTGCAGTTACCTTTTTCGGTCACTTAAGATCATTAGAGCCCATGTTTCTTATTTGTTATGTCGAATGGGGTCATCCCTTTTAATTTCTCCTTAGTCTTAGCAGGCGATAATTTAATTTTATTATTTCCCTAAGTCCTAATTTTATTTCCTGACATACTTTGCCTTTTACATCTATCGTGCTATTTGTTTTTCATTCAACAACAGGCACATTCCCTTCATCATGAAGATACAAATCTTTATCTATTAATGCAATGCATCTGGTCACCACGTGGAAAGTGATCATGGCTTAATACAAGCTAAAATCTGGTCAAGTTGGAGGAAGATCTACAGTGGGCATAAATTTTCATTCATAAGTTGCACGAGATCTAACCTTCAAGGCATTGTGCCATCACAACATGTTGAAAGTGGTGGGCTAGGTCTGAAGCTTAAGATACGGTAACGAGCAGACAACTTAGATTTGATCGAATGCCTAGCGCAAAGACTCAAAGAACAAGATGAAGGTCTTTATTCATCAAGGCATCACGCCTATATGTGTGTGTGTGTGTGTGATTTTTGTACCTGTTAAGAGAGACACAACACTTCAATAAATCATTACATTAGTGAAAATAAGGGGTTAGCAAACATAGCAATCACCAAAATTGATCTATTGCTTCCTATGTAGGAGTATGAAAAATGACATAATAGCCCTCAAATTATGCATATTCTAGTGACAAATACAACCTAATAATGGAAGATTCAAATGAAAAGTAATCTAAATAATTCAAAAACATGCATTCTAGCTCTAAATGAAGGTTATAACAATACAAAGTAGAAAGAAGCTATGATGCAATATAAATCTATATGAAAATGAGTAGCATAACAATGATTTCAACTCTTCAAAATTAGGAGCTTTAAAATAATACAATAAAAGACTTCCAATTTTAGGGCCATTTGAGCTCAAAATCCATCCTATTTATAGAAGAAATGGAGGAAGGGCAAAAGACTCTAGAAGGGCTGCCATTAATGAGAGTGTAAGACTCATTAATGAGGAGTGGTCGAAGGAATATATAAGAGCCATTAATGCTTCATTTATGAAATCATTAATGAGGTATGGGTGAGGGTTTAAGAAGCAAGAGTGAGGGTTTAAGGTCAAGCCTGACAACTTTGACTTTAGGGGTAGGGTTGAATTCCTAATCACACCTTAATGGAATGTGACAACCTTAAGGGTAGCTTAGGATTAGGTTTAAGGCTTAAGGCATGTGATTAAGGAGATAGAGATGGGAGGAGAGAGAATGAGTGGAGGGGGGATTAGCTAATTAGGGTTTAATTAGCTAATTAAGAAGAATTATCATGTGAGAAGGGGTTGGGATGAGTTTGAACTCATGGTTGGATATTTGACATTGGTTAGCTTTGAGGTAATATTAATGAAATGAATTTTTGTAATAACATATTCACTCTATGATATGGATTTAATTAATAATTTAAGCTTTAGATTGCTTTGTAATAATTAATTAGGACTATAGCCAAGTTGAATAATAAGGCTAGGGGATTGATTTTGTTAGAATGAATTTAGAATAACTAAGAGGGGAGGGGTGAATCAGTTATCCTCAGGTCTAGATGTAGAAAATAAAACTTTCTATATCAATTGGCTGATTCACCGCTCCAAGATGATGCACCATTAATAATTGAATTTCCTGATGAAACAGTCATGCATCTTACTGAACATTCATGGAAGATGTACTTTGATGGGTCATTTACTCAACAAGGGTCTGGAGCAGGGGTTCTCTTCATTACTCCACAAGGATATAAGATTCCCAAATCTTATAAATTAATGTTTCCATGCACCAACAACATCTCAGAATATGAAGCATTGGTCAATGGCCTCAAACTCGCCATAGAATGGAAGATCATTGAGTTACACATATATGGTGACTCCCGACTAGTTATCAATCAAATCAATGGGGAATATCAAACAAGAGATGACAAATTTCTACCCTACAAGCAACTAGTTGATGATTTGAAGAAATACTTTGTCTTCGTCACCTTCCAACAGATACCAAGATCAGAGAATAAAGCAGCGGATGCTATGGCTACCTTGGCATCTATGTTGCAACTAGAGGAACATCAATTTCGCTATGAATTCTTGGTGGAAGAGATATCCTATCCCGCTTTTTCCAATCCAAAATACTAGGTAATCTGTGCCTTAAATACTCCAGATCAATCCTGATATGCCAATATTATTGCCTATCTTTCAGACCAAACCATTCCCATGAATCTATCTAGAAATGAGAAAAGATCCCTGATTAGGACAACATCGCGTTACGTCCTCATAACTAATGACCTATATCAACATAGTCTCAATGGTACACTTCTTCTGTGTTTAGAACTAGAAGAGTCTGATCTAGCTTTAAAAGACGTCCACAAAGGTGTATGTGGATCACGCTCGAATGACTTCTCATTAGCTAAAAAACTGCTTAGAGTAGGCTATTATTGGCCTACCATGGGGAAATATGCTATTCAATTTTCAAAAGCATGTCTTAAATTCCAGACACATGAAAACCTCATCCATTCTCCTGCCAGGGAACTGATACCTTTCATAACACATTGGCCATTTCAGCAATGGGCCTTTGACTTGGTTGGACAGATATATCCCAACTCTTCCAATGGACACAAGTTCATCATTACGGCCACTGAGTATTTCACAAAGTGGGTTGAAGTAGTGTCGCTAATCAAAGCCACTAGAAAATAGGTGGCCATGTTCATTCTGAACTACATTATTTGTAGATATGGGATACCCTCTTCAATTGTGACCAACAATGGGGACCAATTTAAAAACCAAGACATTGATGAACTTTGTGAATAGTTTCACATTACTCAACGTTGCTCTTCGGTCTATTATCCTCAAGGTAATGGACAGGCTGAGGCATTGAACAAAAACATTCTCAAAATCCTACACAGAACTATGAGAAAGTCTGGCAGAGATTGGCATTTACAACTAAATCTGGCACTATGGGCCTATAGAACAAGCATCCGAACACCAACTGGAGCCACGCCATTTTCTCTAGTCTATGGCGCTAAAGTAGTACTACCTATTGAGGTTGAAATCCCATCTTTGTGGATCTCTTTACAAGGATTGTTTACTGATGAATAGTACCGCATAGATAGGATAAATTCTCTTGACCTAGTAGATGAGCGCAGACAGCAAGCATCCGATCACCTCAAAGTGTACCAAGAAAGAATGTCCAAAGGTTACAACAAGAAGGTTAAACCATGCAAGTTTGAGGTGGGAGACCTTGTCCTGAAAGAGAATCCTAAGAACCAGCCTAACGAAGAGCAGAAAGGAAAGTTTGAACCTAACTGGCTAGGACCTTATGTTATCACTGCTACTTTTGGGATTGGAGCTTATCAATTAGCTACACCTGAGGGAGACGTTCTTCCAGATCCTATCAACACTCTACATTTGAAGCGATTCTACGCTTAATGTTTGGCTAAGCAGAGCCTGTACAACAAAAAGTTCCTACAAAATATCAAAAACATTCAAAAACTTGATCCTGAAGAAATCCAAAAATAGTGGATAAATTCCTACAAAATAGGTATCCTTGGTGAAAACCTGGTAAATAGGCGCCTTGATACTACAAAAACATTCAAAAAAGCAAAAATAGAAAAAAAATTGAAAAAGAGAAAAAGTGCCTTGATGAGCACCTGGTAAAACAGGCATCTTGGTAGCAAAAAGAAAGAAAAAGATCTTGCCAAGTGGTGAAAACCTGGCAATCAGGTGTCACTTGTGTTCTGCACTCCATCGATCAATGCACTACTGATACTAGGCCTTCATAATTTTTCCTGTGCTTGTACGCTGACTTCATTTTTCCTACGTGACTATCTTATCCTTGCTTGGGATTTGTCTATCTTTACGTCTTAGGAAAAGGTCATTCTGCACTGGGGGCATCTTTGTTAGCATAGTCGGTTGTGGTTGCTAGGTTTCTCTTGGATGGTTTGCTTCACAGACACAATGTTTCTCAATACATGCAAAAACAATGTCATTTCCTCAAAACAAAGGTGTCTTTTGACGACATGGGACATGGTATGCCATTCACAGCATTCCTATAAGGCTATATTGGATCACAAACATGAATGGATTATCCTATCAAGGCACAGACATGGAACACCATATTACTTGTATTACAAATTTTCTGATTGATGAATCTTTTACTGTGTTTGACATATGGATGAACGAAGTACTACTTAAACACACAATTTAATAATGGTTTGATTAAGATTCTTTTATGTCCTGATGATGTTTTCAACTAGGGGCATCTAAGTAATTATGAATTTTATCTAATTGATTCTCAATTTATGATTTCTTATGTCTTCTTAGTTACTCAATGACGTCTGCGCAAAGACAAAGAGCCACAAGGATTGGGGGCATAATGTTTTCTTGATTTTATGTGTATGGTGATTGTTTCATATAATCTTATGAATTTCACCTAACTTGGATGTTTATGGTAAGAGCTGCCACTATGGGTGGATAGCCACATATATCTCGATCTTGGTTATGTGTAAACTATGGTGAGTTTGACACAATTTCCTTGTCTATTTTTTGATCTAGATTCTCACTAAGGTATATGAATCATAATGAACCCAAGGATATGAATTTTAAAGGTTATTATGGGTTCAATATCTTGCCTCACTCAAAAACTGGTATATTAAAAGGAAGGTGACTATTTTGTTATCCTGGCTTCTATGCCTTGATGCCTAAGTCTATTTTTGACATTTCAATAAAATATAGTATTCATATTATCATAATATCAGTGGGTATTAGTGATGGTTGTATTATTCGATGGTATCTGTTCCAAAAGTGCCCAATGATGATAAAAATATTGAAAACTTTGCTAAATCAATGACAAGTCCTAAGAGTCTTCATATAGCTGCATTTAAATATTGCTTGATGCATTTTTCAACAGTATCAACAGCATAAGGAAATTTAAGCTTAAAACATGGTTTCTATCTTCTTCTACAAATATCAAGTTAATTACATCATTTATATTACTACTACCATCCATAGCATACATTTTTCATTCATTTGGAAACATGAAACTGAAAACTACAAAAATAAAAAATCCATGAATTGCATTTTTACTTCTGCATCCTAAGTGCATCCATACATATATTTTGCATCACTAGAAAATCAAAGAAAACCTACATTTGAATTTTCACATAGATATCATTTGTTCATATTAGTAATATAGTCATCACATCCACATTATAAAAATGATATTATCAACTATAAACTAACTCATCACGAGATCAAGATATCATCACATGTGCAACAGATACCTTTACCACATCTATGAAAAGCAAAATGGATACATTTTCCACATAAAACATGTCAGAATCCAGAAACTACAAACATGATACAAATCAAAGCATAAAGAGAATCAGTGAGCATAAAGAGTATCAATAAGCATAAAGAGTATCAGTGAGCATAAAGAGTATCAGATAGGATGCAAAGTGTCAGTACACATAAAAAGCATCAGTATGCCAAAAAGCACGAATCAGATATATATATGAATCAATGTAATGTACAAAAGGGGGATCTCAGCAGGATCTAGATATACATGTATGATCTCAAAAAGAAGAAAAATAGTGCACAGTATCAACTCTGGCCCTCCCCCTCTCCCTGGTCAGGAGGAGGAGGAGGAGGTGGCATGGCCCCCTCTGACTACTGAGCTATATGCAAAAAAGTGGGTGCTCTCTGACCCTCAGAAACTGATGTGTGATACAAGGCGTAATAATAAGTCACCCTCTGTCCTTGATGGATTGTTTTCTGGGCATGGGAATCTCTCTCATCTCTGAGCATCTCCCCCTGTGTATCCCTCTCAGCTCTCAGTCACTCGAGCTGTCTATCCCTATCTGCTAAAAGTGCTTCTGCAGTAGCAACCCTAGCCTCCAAGGCTGCGATCTGAGCTCTGAGCTACTCTCTCTCTCCTACTTGCACCTCGATAGAGGGTCCTTGTCTCTACAAGGATCCTACTCCTACACTCTCCATCTCTGCTGTCTCTGCTACTCAGGAGTAAGTAACGGGCCAGGATCTCTTTGAGGGGCTACAAATCTATATCTTGGGCATCTCTGCCCATTGCCACTCAGACCACCTGTATCAACGGCCTCTCCGCCGCCACCCCTATCATCACCATCATGCCTATCATATGGAGGGGGATGTCTGCCACCATCTCTACCGCCATCATGGCCCCCATGTCTACCTGGTGCTCTATCTCTGCCACCTCTTCCCCTGACAAGTCGATCCTCGGGATCATAATCCAGCGGCTCCTCTATACAAGGAATCATCTCCTCAGGCACTGTGAATCATGGAAATGGATGCTGAAGAATCTCTGCCGCATACCCATATGATACTCAAGCATCCTCAACATCTGGGCAAGGGTCCCAGTCTATCGCTACCATATCATGGATGACCTGTGAGGTAGTATCATAAGTAAGCTATGCCCCCCACTTAGCTACCTCATCTCTAATATGTGCATATACTGCCACATCCTCTGTGCAGCCCTGTCGTTGGCCATACTAACTCAGAACTCTGGTAATCAATAAGCACTCAATAATGTATCTCATGCACCCAATCAAATATCTTCTCTAACACAAAAAGGGAACCTGCCATGCATCAGAGGTCCATACCTCACAGTCTAAGTATGGTCGCCATACGACCTTTGTCATATCATCGAATAATCGACACCAGCACTCAACCTTGCCCAGGTGGGGCTGCTATAAGAGACTTGCGTACATGTACACATAGGGTTTCTTTGGTTCCCTATGGCTATCAACACTCAGCCATGTCACAGGGATGTGCTCCCAAGCCCATATCTGAAGAATCAATATGCCCACAATCATGTTGTGGGTATGGTGATATACAATCTAATGGAGCTCACGGTACATGTGAGCTAATGTGCAGCTCCCCCAGGCAAATCATTGGTGGTGGACAATCATCTTCTCTACCATGCTGACCCAACCCACCAAGAAACCATGCTGCCCTCTGTCTGACATCAGGATGCTGCCTACCAATCCAGCTAAGTACACCACCAAATGATCATAGTGATCGACCATATAGTCCCAGGACAGGTATCTACGATCTATACTATCATCCTAGAAGAATCTCCGCATAGTCTTGATCACCACGCCGGCTTGGGACTCAAAGGAAACCTCATGTCCAACCATGGGCACGCGCAAGATCCTCCAAACATTCTCGGGTGTCACGGTGTAGGACCTCTCCATTTCCCTCATCTTGGTAAGAATTCCCTGGTAAGCACTACTGTTATTTCTTGAAAAACTTTCCGTAGATTTAATGCGAAGTTATTAAATATCTTGACTGTAGTTCATCAACTTAACTAGAATAGATTTCATCTTCAAATGAATTCATGGAATATGTTAATTTAAGATATAGTTTTGAAGTAATATTACCTTTAGTTAACTATTGTGGTATTAGA
>MU225821.1:3006843-3031588 GCA_018584345.1 Thuja plicata | reverse complement strand
CCTAATCCTAAATTCTATCCTAACCCACCTCCTAATGTTGTCACATTCCATTAAGGAATACTTAGCAACTCCACCCACTTGAGAAAGTCCACTTTCTCAAGCTGGACTTTCTTAAGGTCCACCTTCTTAAGCCATCCTCCCATGCTTCTTTAAGGCTCTCATTAATACCTCGTTAATGAAGATTCTTTAAGCCCATGTCTCTCTCATGCCTTATTAATGCCTTGGACATTAATGGCTCTTACACCTTCATTTATGAGCCTCCTAATTCATAAATGAACCTTGTCCCCCCTCTCTCTCTCACATTCTTCTATAAATAGAAGCCTATTTTGAGAGAAAATAAGCCTTCACATTTAGATAAAAATACATTGTTATGCTATTGGATTACTCTTAGATTTACATTACACTCTTTATCTCATGCTAGTTCATTGTTTTAAATCCATCTTTTAAAGCTAGATTACATGCTTTTTCATCTTTTTAGCTTAAATTTGAATTAAATCCTTCATGCTAGAATAGTTTTGGTCACTGATTTATAGCATATTCTGAGGGCTAGTATGTTATGAATTACACTCTTTCTAGTTAGAAGGCAATAGGTCAATTTTAGTCAGTTTCACATACTTTTCTAACCCTTTTGGACTAATATAATGACTTATTGAGTGTTTGTGTTGTTCTCAACAGGTTCCCGAATACACACGCACAGAGTACACACCATCGGTAAACACAAAGATAAAATTCACAGTGATGCCCAACGAGCAGAAGACAGTGTTGCTCGACAAAGCAGAATCACATGATGCCCGACGAGCTAAAAATAGTGTTGCTAAACGAGAAAGATCCAATGATGCCCGACGAATGGAGATCTTGAAGCTAACTGAAGTGACACTGATGGAACTGGCAGTTGTCACCGGTGATGAACTACATAATTGACTGACGGAACATAGAGATCAGAAAATGATAAAATATCTAGCTGGCAGAGCTAAAGGATAGACTTAACTGATTATTTTATTTTTTTTATTCGACCACAATTAAGTAAGTGATTTGTACAGTTGGCAAGAAGATAACTACGAGATAAATCAGGAGTTAAAGCCATAAATCAATTTAGCTAGATTGTTTTTCACACCAAAAATCAAGAATCAAGAATCAAGAACCTAGAATTAAGGAAAATCATGTCTATTTAAGAGACAAGCATAATTCATTCTATGTGTGGTCGATAAGAAATCAAATAAATGGGGGAGTGAACTGATAGAAGATGCTGAAGAGAAACTAATGAAGGATTAACTTCATGCAGTCCTGATCAATCAAGCTAAGGAAGAGCTAAAGAAGTCTGCACACACCGACGAGCAGAGAAGCACAGCATCACAAAGTAGAAAGAGTTAAGTACAATTGAATTGTAGTGTTACATTGATCAGAGAGATATTATAAGTAAATAGATCTAAAAATCTACAATTTAGTTGCATTAGGAATAGGTCATTTTGTTTTAGTTTAACCATTGAAGCAATAAGTTTCTTAACAGAGCAGGATTTAACAATCTTTTGTAATTGAGGTATATCCTAATAGATTACCAGAAGGTTGACTCATGATAGTAGCACCGCTCTTACCTAAAGCCTATTGACAGTCTAAGAAGGAGGTTGATTCAAGGATGGTAGTAAGATTTGCGTAAAGTATATTGACAGTCATGAGACTGATTCAAGGATGGTAGCATAGATTCCAGATACTTAGTGACAACCTATGTATTGAAAATCCTCTAAAAAGGTCACACTTAATAGTGTTTTTTTAACCTTTAACAGGGTTGGTCCCTAACCGGGCTCACTTCAGAAGAGTGAAAATTTGGGGTACCGGTCCTAGTGGTTTTTTCTCTTAACAGGGTTTCCACGTTAAAATATTTGTGTTATGTGTATGTGTTAAAATAATAATAGAAATACAGAGAGAAAAAGAAAATGTTTAATTCAATGAGTAGGAGATAGGATATTTACCATGAATTAGCACAAAATGAGGAGCATTCACCAAAGAAAAAACAACTAGGAGACAAGATTTTGGAAGGGGGAAAAGCATGAAAAAAACCCCCATGAATAAGTATGAATGGGAAAATTGCCAAGAATGAGAGAGAGAGAGAGAGAGAGAGAGAGAGAGAGCCAAGCTCATACAAATGAGTCACTTGAAGTGATGAAGTGCTACAACTAGTGCTTGAACTAAAGAAATGAGAAGAAAACATCTCTTAAGTAGAGATGGAAGAAGGAGTTGAAGTGTAACTCCCATGTGCATGTGAGTCACATTCATATAGTGTGTGCCACTTGTGATATTTCCTCTTAGGGAGGAATCTAAGGGATATGTTGGTTTATCCCAATTAAATAATACAACCAAGCGATTAAAAATTACATAAAATGAAACACCTACTTACATAATGTAAGTAAAGATTAATTTCTAACACACCCCTTTAATCTTTACTTGGGGTTTTACAAAAATCTGTAATTGGATTATCCTTCTTGTAGTAGAGGAGGAAAACTTATGTTTCTTCACTTTGTGTTGATAGTAGGTGATGGTGCAATGATAAGTGCTCGGATCTTGAAATAGTATTCCTTTGATTTTTGTAATGCAAGAGTGTAAGTGTTTGAGGATATAGGCCCAAATCTTGAGATTGTTTGTTGGTAGTGTTATGGAATTAGAATTATGATAATCTCTTCATTGTGCCACATGATTAGTGTTTTGGAACAACCTATCTTGTGTATCTGATATGTGAACTTGTCAGGCATTATTGTTGGAAGTACCCAGCCATGTATATGTGGAATCATAGACCGCGCATGGAAACTGTTTGACAGAGTGCCTAATCAAAGAGATGCCATCAAATGAAATGAAATGAATGCTATGGGCAAAGGGGTGGCATTACTACTCATTCCATCACCTCCTTTCATATGCAGACCAGGCATAAACATTGAGCCATAACAAAGCACATGAACTATGTGACAGGATACGGTAGACGCCAGCCTACCGAGTGTAATGGTTATTAGTTCAAAGGACATGGATTTGCCGAGAAGGGTAAGTGCATTAAACACAAGAGAAACTAGTCAAAGATTGTTGTCATAGAGACATCTTACAATGCAAAAAATGGAGGATACGAAGGCATGCAAACTTTTTAGCCGAATTCTTCAAATATCATCGAAGCTAAGATTCACAATTTGCATGAAAAGAGTTTTGAAACTTTTAAGAAAGTGCATTGGATATTTTTGTTAGGTATTGTAGTTAGAATCATTCCAATACAGTTAAGACTCACGGCCTCTTTGACAGACCACCCCGAAGAGGTATCATTTCAAGGAATGAAATAGAATGATTACCAAATGAACGCAAAAATGGAGTTTTGTGAGGAAGCTAGATCTCGAAGAGATGTCACGGTATAGAAGTTTTTGAAGCTGTGTGTAAAACCCTGCAACAATACTATTAGAAATCTAAACATGTAGAGATATAAACTTTAAGAAAACATGCAAGAAAGATATATAGATTAATAAAAGATTGTTTGTGTGATGAATCCGTAGGAAAGAGCGATAAGAAAAAATATATGCCTGCAAAGAGATGAAATAGAAGATATAAATCTTGCAATAAATCAATGAGTTATAAACAAGCAATAGAGATATAAGGCTGCTAATGAAACTATACAGAGATGTAAACGATATGACAAAAAGGCTGCCCAAAAAAAAGGAAACTAACAGGATAATATAAGAACAAAGATATCAGATTTTTAAATCTAACTGTATACAACAAAAAATGATGAGAATGAAAAAAACACAATAGAAAATCTACAGAAAAAGATAGATTAAAGATATTCAATGGAAATATTTAAACATATAAAAGGTCAGTTTTGAAAATAAATTGTTGAAGAACAGAGCAAAGATATCTCCAAACCTGCACAACACAAAAGAATGAATCCAATAGATATGCTGGGTTTGGCGGTAAACCAGCCAAACCAAAAAAAAATTGATTTTTTCAAATCAGATTAGTCAAAAAAATAAACTCTCTCAAGAGTCTCCGATATTGGAGTGCTCCAAGATATGGTAGCTCCTTCAACTAAAAAATTCAATAGAAGATTAAACCAACCTGCTCTGATACCATGTTAAAATAATAATAGAAATATAGAGAGAAATAGGAAATGTTTAATTCAATGAGCAGGAGATAGGAGATTTACCATGAAGTAGCACAAAATGAGGAGCATTCACCAAAGAAAAAACAAGGAGACAAGATTTTGGAAGGGGGAAAAGCATGAAAAAAACCCTGTGAATAATTATGAATGGGAAAATTTCCAAGAACAAGAGAGAGAGAGAGAGAGAGAGAGAGAGAGAGAGAGAGAGAGAGATCCAAGCTCATACAAATGAGTCAGTTGAAGTGAGGAAGTGCTACAACTAGTGCTTGAACTAAAGAAATGAGAAGAAAACATCTCTTAAGTAGAGATGGAAGAAGGAGTTGAAGTGTGACTCCCATGTGCATGTGAGCCACATTCATAAAGTGTGTGCCACTTGTGATATTTCCTCTGAGGGAGGAATCTTAGGGATACCTTGGTTTATTCCAATTAAATAATACAACCAAGGGATTACAAATTACATAAAATGAAACACCTACTTACATAATGTAAGTAAAGATTAATTTCTAAAAGTATGGTTTATTACTTTAGTGTTTTACATTATACATATGCATTTATGGATTGACTGGTATACTCTGCACATTTACTGAGTATCGGTAAATATAGTTTACTGCTTATCAGTTATCAAGGAGAATAAGGATAGACAAGGTAAACCGACAGATAGTTATTTCTTTCAAGTATTTCAATGGCATGCATCTTGTTGGGACATAATAATTAGAGAAGTATTGATTGGTGGATTAAAGTTTAAATTGGATAAATTTTTGAGGCCACTGATTCATCCCCCTCTCTTAGTTATTACTAACAAGTACACCATAAGGATTTGAGCTCAAACTCCTTCCTATTTTTTTCATCTGAAATCCAAGATATTTACATACCTATGCTTCCCAAAATATTTTATCTATTGGGAACAAAATCAAACTCACCTTTTAAACGTAAATAACTTGGTACCCGTGTGTTTACTCTTAACACACCTTCATCTCTTTGCTTCTTCTAATCTATTCTTTCAATCCCCTACCCGATCACTGCAAGTGATACATCATTTCAACAGAGGGATTTCATTATTTTTCCTTCGTTTTCGTTTGAGAGGGGGCATGATCACACTATCATCAATCAAATTTTTTCTTGAAACAACATTAAAAATGACTTCATTATCAAAAAAACTAGGGACATGATAGTTTCCTTGACTAAGTCAGGCCTATTGGATAGAAACCTTTGGCTCTCATAAGCTGGATATCTTTTGTTTCCTCATTTTAAAAGATTCTTACTAAGCTCCTAGCAGCTTCATACTGGCTTTTGAATGACAACCAAGTTTGGAATCAGTATTATCAATCTTTGGATGACATCCAAGTTCAAAATTGATATCTCTAAGATCTTTTATTGACCTTTGTACAACAACCAAGTGCAAAGTCAATACTATCACTTTAGTTTGATCAAGTGTGAGACTGATCTCATCAGACATTTTGTTCGATTGTGAGAGAAATTCTCAATCTTTCTGAATTCATACATCAAAAACTTTCTTTGAATCAATGTGTTGCTCACACATTAATTCAAAGAGGGGAAAATGTAACCACCTAGATTTGGTCTGCTCTGACCATATACCCTATTTTCCCTAAGTGTGATCATACCCCCATTTATGCCCAGACACCTCTTCAATCGGCTGGCATAATTCTTTCAAATCAGATTTAATCTCCTAATTGATCTAATCACTAATTTACATTAATCACTTTAGCCAATTCAAAAAAATCAATTCAATTCAATCAATTCAAATTAATACTTGGCTAAGGTAATTAATTTAAAAGGGAATTAATGAAATCATATTTATACCTCATCACTTGCCAAATCTGTTGGAAAGTGACAATGCAAGCAATTGTTATTTTGTCATTGATGTCAAACCTTTACTGGTGAGACTATTGTTATCTATTTGAGTACCATATCAATTGTTGATGAAGAAGATTTAACAAGAAGACCAAGTGAATGGTTGAGTTAAGGAAAATAAAAGGGTACTTGATCAGTTGGCACTCTGGAAGAGTAATTAGTTGTTTATCTTTCAAACATAATTTTTCTTATTGTTTTGTGCCAAGCAAAGTTGCTTTTGCCGAGCAAAGTTGTTCGTAACGAGCAAAGTTGTTCAATGCTGAGCACCATTGAAATTGCTGAGTGGAAACAGTGATGTTGGTGGACTTACAGTAATTGGATTAATGATGAGATTTGAGATCTCTGGCTGACTTAGTTAATTTTATTGGGATATGTAATGTTAATTAAATATTGATCCACGTCATTTAATATATGGGTAACCACAATTAATGCATGGTTTCAAGATTTAATTATAGACTACTTTGGAGAAGTAAATGTAATGCAAAGATGGAATGATCCGTTGGATCTAACCTAACCTAAGATCTACGATCTTGTTTAAGTGGCAAAAGATTTATCTGACCTAAACAAAGAGGTATATGATAACCTCAAGGGGTTATTCATTTAGTATGCAAGAGGTGTGGTAATGAATGTGAAGTGGATGTGTATGCAAGAGGTTTGCATAGTTGATTTATAGTTTGGCATGATCTAGTAGAAAAGGCTGAATACAGAAGCAGAGAGTTGCATGTGTGATTTCTTGATGGATTTCCAAGCAGATCAGAAGGTTGAAATGACAATGCAGGCTATCCAGTAAGTTAACGTCAGAGCTGTAATTGGATTTGAATTTGCAAAGTAAGTTGTATGTATCAGATCACAACTGCTGATTACTTTCTAACCATTGTATCAGTCTAAATCCTTTAACAAGGTTGACCTAACAGCCATTTGTATAAATCCTCTAACAAGGTGATATTTAGGTTGAATGTTCTAAGTCCTCTTACAAGGCCACTCCTGACAGGGTGATTAAATCCTTTAACCAGGTCACACCTAGTAGTGTCTTATTGTAACCTTTAACAGGGTTGGCCCCTCACATAGCTCACTTAAGAAGAGTGAAAACTTGGTAGCATGTTACTGGTGGTTTTTCCCATACTCAGTTTCCATGTTAAATACTTATGTCAACCTGTGTGAATGCTTATGGTTTGTTTTACTGATATGTTTCTACAAGCTAATTTCAATTGACTGTAAATTGCATGATTAAGTTGTTGACATATGCTACTACTGCCGAGTATATCTGAAATATAGAAAGTTTTATTTGCTACATCTAGACTTGAGGATAACTTATTCACCCCTCCCCTCTCAGTTATTCTAAATTCATTCTAACAATTGGTATTAGAGCTTTGGTCTCCTAAAAATAGTTTGAAGGTACTTGGAGTGAAAAGATCAAGATGTATAAGAAGGAGGTTCCTAAGCTGAACAAAGATAACTTCCCTGCATGGCAGAGTTTGATGAAATTGTATTTGACTGGTATTGGAGATGATGCAAAGCGACTTATTGAAAATGCCTATGTACCACCTACTGCTCCTCTCACAGCTGCACAACTAAAAGAAAAACAAGAGAACAATCAAGCAATGTTGGAGATTGCCTCCTCATTGAGCTATTCAGAGTTTGATGATATAAAGAGCTGTACAAATGCAAAATAGATGTGGGACAAACTTGCAATTGTTTATGGTGGAGACACAAATGTGCTTAGAGATAAATCAGAAAGTCTAAGAGGTAATTTTGATGAGATGAAAATGCAAGAAGGTGAAAATGTTATTCAGTATTATGGTAGAGTAAAAGAAGTTGTAAATACCATTAGAGGGGCTAATGGAACAATTGATGAGAACACCATTATGAGAAAGGTACTGAGAAATTTACTTCCTGTATATGCTATTAGAATTTCTACAATTCAAGAAGTGAGATGTACTCCTAACAATAATCTGAATCTGGAAATTTTGATAGGCAGACTCACTACATTTGAAATGTCAAATTATGATAACTATAATCCACAAGGGATTGATTTTGCTTTTAGATCATAGCTGGTTCTCAATAAATCTAAGAAAGGAAAGAAACATGTGGATAGTGACAGTGACACTTCTGATGATGATTTTGAAGAACTTGAAGCACTTATGGCAAAAAGGATTTCTAGAGGAAAAGGAAAATATAGAGGTAAACTTCCTATTATTTGTTTTTTATGCAATAAAGTTGGTCATGTAGTTGCTAGATGTCTTGACAAAAATTGAAAAGATGAAAGAAGGGACAACAAATACAAAGAATAAAAAGATAGAAAGGATGACCGAGACTTCAGGAAATATAAGGCCTACAAAGACAAAGGTAAGAAATCTTGTTATATTGCTGAAGAAAATTTTGACAATGACACTGATGATTATGATGACAATGACATAGAAGTTGTTTATGTTGCAATGAAAGAAGATTCTGATGATGATGAGAAAACTGCACTAATCTCTTATATGAGTAAAAATGATCATTGGATCATTAACAGTGGTTGTTCCCATCATATGACTGGTGACAAAGATAAGTTTGAAACCCTAAACCAATGTAAAGGAGGATATGTAAAATTTGGAAATGATGCACCATGTCGTATCAAAGGTAAAGGATTGATTAACCTGACTGACAAAATCAGATGTGATGATGTGTATTGGGTTGATGATCTTAAATATAATTTGCTGAGTGTTGCACAGCTGAACACTTTTGGTTACAAAGTTGAATTCCATCACAGAAAAGAAAAGATCTATGATTCTACTGGAGAATTAGTTGGAAGTGGTGATCAGACTAAATGTAACTTATTTTATCTAGATTTAACTAAATAAACATGTTTGTTTGCATAGTATAATGATGTTTGTTTATTGCATAAGAGGTTGTGTCACGTGAAATTTGATAACTTTGTAAGCATAAGTAAATTGAAAAAGGTTAGAGGGCTACCTAAATTAAAGAAACCTGAGAATGCTATGTGTAAACAATGTCAACTAGGAAAGATGACTAAGTCTAGTTTCAAAAGTAAAACACAAATATCAGAGAAAATTTTTGAATTGGTCCATATTGATCTTTGTGGTCCCATTGGAGAAAGAAGCAATTGTGGTGCTAGATACTTTATTCTATTTGTCGATGATTATTCAAGGATGATGACTGTAATGTTTCTTAAGGAAAAATATGATGCATTCCAATTATTTAAATGGTACTTAGCTAAAGTTGAAAAGGAAACGGGCAAAATTTTGAAATGATTAAGATCTGACAGAGGTGGAGAGTTTATTTCTAATGAGTTTAATAGGTTTTGCAATGACCGACGCATAAAGAGACTGGTGTCCACACCCAGGACTCCTCCACAAAATGGTATTGCTGAGAGAAGGAACAAATCTATCATGGAATGTGCTAGAACACTAATGATGGAGAAAAATGTTGCATAGGAAAATTGGAAAGAAGCTGTAAGTACTGCAATCTATACACTGAATAAAGTTCAAGTCAAGAAAGGTACAGATGCTACACCTTATGAACTTTGGTATGGTTATGCACCTAGTGTAAAGTATATTAAAGTATTTGGAAGCAAATTTTTTATACTGAAAGACAACAAAAATGAAAAACTAGATGCTAAAGGTGAAGAAGGCATATTCCTTGGTTATTCAATGAAAAGAAAAGCATACAAATGTTTGAATTATAATACTAACAAAATTGTTGAAAGTGCAAATATAAGAATTGATGAGTTTGCAGAAAGAAATGAAGCTCAAAGTGCACAAGAACCTAAAAGCTACAGATCATTCAAATATCTAGATGAGGAAGATTCTAATTCACTACTAAGACTACTACTGAACAACAACATGCACCTACCAAGTCACAAAGTGGAGTTGTCGAGCAACTAGAAGTGAATGCCGAGCTATCTGATGGAGATGCCGAGTCACATAATCAACTAGAACTAAGTACAAACAATAAACCTAAAGCAAGGATTGAGCCTAACCTAGCAAAATATGTGAAAAGAAATCACAATTCTAATCAAATCATTAGATCAAAGGATTTTGTTGTTATGACAATAAATTGAAAAATGGCACATGTCTGTTATGTGAATTTGAGCCCAAAACAGTGAAAGATGCTTTAGAAAATGAATATTGGATACAAGCAATGAATGAGGAAATTGAACAAATTGAGAAGAACAAAACTTGGACACTTGTACCCAGGCCGGAGGATAAAAATGGAATTGGCACAAAGTGGGTATTTAGGAATAAGCTGAATGAACATGGAGATGTGACAAGAAACAAAGATAGAATGGTATGCAAGGGTTATGCACAGGAGGAAGGAATTGACTATGGTGAAACCTTCACCCTAGTTGCAAGATTGGAAGGTGTTAGAACCTTACTTGCATATGTAGCCCATAAATGATTCAAAGTTTATCAGATGGATGTGAAATCT
Organism: Thuja plicata; assembly: GCA_018584345.1. Taxonomy (NCBI): domain Eukaryota; kingdom Viridiplantae; phylum Streptophyta; class Pinopsida; order Cupressales; family Cupressaceae; genus Thuja; species Thuja plicata. The sequence goes on along the minus strand of MU225821.1, from coordinate 3,021,162 downwards.
GCATTTCTCAATGGAATCTTGGAAGAAGAAGTATATATTGAGAAAGCTGATGGTTTTATAGACCCAAACAAAAGGGATATGGTTTTTAGATTGCACAAAGCATTATATGGATTGAATCAAGTGCCAAGAGCATGGTATGAGAGATTGCACAATTATCTGATCAAGATTGGATTTGCAAGAACCAATGAAAATAACAACCTGTACTTAAAGACATAACAAAGAAAAGGTACATTATTAGCTGAAATTTTTGTAGATGACATCATATTTAGTGGACAAGATGTGTTATTTCAAAAATTTGCAACAGAGATGCAAACTGAGTTTGAGATGTCTATGTTTGGTGAAATAAAATTCTTTGTTGGATTACAAATCTATCAAATGAAGAATGATATCTATATCACTCAATCTAAATATATCAAAGAGATACTGAAAATTTTTGGAATGGAAGAATCTAAACTAGTGAGTACACCCATTGCTACTAGATAGAAGCTGACAAAAGATGATGACACAAAAGAAGTGAACCAAACACTCTATAGATCAATGATTAGAAAACTACGGTATGTTGTACATAGTAGACCTGATATTGCCCTAGATGTCTGAATTGTTGCAAGGTTTTCTTCTAATCCCAAGGAAACTCACATGAGGGCAGTAAAATAGATTCTAACATATTTGAAAGGAACTGATGACTATGGTCTATACTACAAAAAGAATGACAAGTTTGAACAAAGAGTTTACACTGACTCTGACTGGGCTGGAAATGTTGATGACAGGAAAAGAACTACTGGTGGAGAATTTATTTTAGGAAAGAGATTGATCTCCTGGACAAGAAAGAAATATAATTGCACCTCACAATCTACAGCTGAAGTTGAGTATATGGTAGCAACAGTTAACTGTTCTAACATTGTGTGGTTGAAGATACTACTGAAAGGTATGAAGGAAGAAATCACTGACCCAGTTGTCATATATTGTGATAACACAAGTGCTATTAATATTTCTAAAAATCCTATTATACACTCAAAGACAAAGAATATAGCTATCAAGTATCATTACTAGAGGGAGCTAGTTCAGAATAAAGAAGCGAGACTGGATTATGTGAACACTAAAGAACAATTAGCAGACATATTCACAAAAGCACTACCCAAGGATGCTCATGAGTATCTATAAGGTAAATTGGGGGTGATTCCCCTGACTAAGGCTAATTATGTTCTGTATGGTACTGTTGCATCAAATATTACATTCAGAATATTTGACACAAGGATGCACAGTAAGTCACACTTTAGGATGCTGGCTAAATTTGTGAAGATGAACAAGGACAGAAAAGAAAAATTAGTCATGATCAAGATGATAGGATCAACATGATACTGAAGATCTACATGATAATGATATTGACATATTTGGCATTTTTGTCAAAGAGGGAGAGATTACCTATAAAGAGGGAGAGATTGTTGAGAAGGAAAGATTACAAAGAGATAGAAGTTATTACAAAGAGGCAGAAGTTACTATTGAAAACTTTGAAATGATTATCTACTCAGAGGGAGTCTATAGATGATTACAGTGTTATTATAGACACAGAGGGAGAAATTTTTTATAGATAAGAATCAGAATGAAGCTAAAGACATTAATGAAGATTCGTTCATATCAAGGAACACATGTGACTTTTTTGGATTGGTTGGTAACTATGCTTGTTAAATCATTGTTTTGATATTTTGTGTTGCCATTAATGCCAAAGAGGGAGATTGTTGGAAAGTGACAATGCAAGCAATTGATATTTTGTCATTGATGTCAAATCTTTACTGGTGAGACTATTGTTATCTGTTTGAGTACCATAGCTATCGTTGATGAAGAAGATTTAACAACAAAACCAAGTGAATGGTTGAGTTAAGCCAAATAAAAGGGTACTTGATCAGTTGGCACTCTGGCAAAGTAATAAGTTGTTTATCTTTCAAAGACAATTTTTCTGGTTGTTCTGTGCCGAGCAAAGTTTCTTGTGCCGAGTAAAGTTGCTTGTGCCGAGAAAAGTTGTTCATGATGAATAAAGTTGTTCAATGCTGAGCACCATTGAAATTGCCAAGTGGAAACAATGATGTTAACCGACTTATAGTAATTGGATTAATGATGAGATTTGAGTTCTCTGGCCAACTTAGTTAATTTTATTGGGATATGTAATGTTAATTAAAGATTGATCCACGTCATTTAATGTATGGGTAACTGTAACTAATGCAGGGTTTTAAGATTTAATTAGAGACTACTTTGGAGAAGTAAATGTAATGAAAAGATGGAATGATCCATTGGATCTGACCTAACATAAGATCTACGATCTCATTTAAGTGGCAAAAGATTTATCTGACCTAAAAAAAGAGGTATATGATAACCTCAAGCGGTTATTAATTTAGTATGCAAGAGGTGTGCTGCTGAATGTGAAGTGGATGTGTATGCAAGAGGTTTGCATAGTTGATGTACTGTTTGGCATGATCTAGCAGAAAAGGCTGAATACATAAGTAGAGAGTTGCATGTGATTGCTTGACGGATTTCCAATCAGATCAGAAGGTTGAAATGACAATACAGGCTATCCAGTAAGTTAACATCAGAGCTGTAATTGGATCTAAATTTGCAAATTAAGTTGTATGTATCAGATCACAACTGCTGATTACTTTCTAACCATTGTATCAGTTAAAATCCTTTAACAAGTTTGACCTAACAGTCATTTTTATAAATCCTCTAACAAGGTGACATTCAGGTGTAATGTTCTATGTTCTCTAACAAGGCCACTCCTAGCAGGGTGACTAAATCCTTTAACTAGGTCACACCTAGTAGTGTGTTATTGTAACCTTAAACAGGGTTGGCTCCTCACATAGCTCACTTCAGAAGAGTGAAAACTTGGTAGCATGTTACTGGTGGTTTTTCCCATATTGGGTTTCCACGTTAAATACTTGTGTCAACTTGTGTGAATGCTTATTGTTTGTTTTACTGTTATGTTTCTACAAGCTAATTTCAATTGACAGTAAACTACATGATTAAGTTGTTGACATATGCTACTGCTGCCGAGTAGATCTGAAATACAGAAAGTTTTATTTGCTAAATCTAGACCTGAGGATAACTGATTCACCCCTCCCCTCTTAGTTATTCTAAATTCATTCTAACAAAATCAATCCCCTAGCCTAATTATTCAATTTGGCTATAGTCCTAATTAATTATTACAAAGCAATCTAAAGCTTAAATGATTAATTAAATCCATATCATTGAGCGAATATGTTATTACAAAAATTCATTTCATTAATATTACCTCAAACCTAACCAATGTCAAATATCCAACCATGAGTTCAAACTCATTCCAACCCCTTCTCACATGCTAATTCTTCTTAATTAGCTAATTAAACCCTAATTAGCTAATCCCCCCTCCACTCATTCTCTCTCCTCCCAGCTCTATCTCCTTAATCACATGCCTTAAGCCTTAAACCTAATCCTAAGCTACCCTTAAGCTTGTCACATTCCATTAAGGTGTGATTAGGAATTCAACCCTCCCCCTAAAATCAAAGTTGTCAGGCTTGACCTTAAACCCTCACCCATGCTTCTTAAACCCTCACCCATACCTCATTAATGCTTTCATAAATGAAGCATTAATGGCTCTTACATATTCCTTCGATCACTCCTCATTAATGAGTCTTACACTCTCATTAATGGCAGCCCTTCTAGAGTCTTCTCCCCTTCCTCCATTTCTTCGATAAATAGGATGGATTTTGAGCTCAAATGCCCCTGAAATTGGAAGTCTTTTATTGTATTGTTGTAATGCTCCTAATTTTGAAGAGTCGAAAGCATTGTTATGCTACTCATTTTCATATAGATTTATATTGCATCATAGCTTCTTTCTACTTTGTATTTTTATAACCTTCATTTAGAGCTAACATGCATGTTTTTGAATTATTTAGATTACTTTTCATTTTAATCTTTCATTCTTAGGTTGTATTTGTCACTAGAATATGCATAATTTGAGGGCTATTATGTCATTTTTCATACTCCTCCTAGATAGGAAGCAATAGATCAATTTTGGTGATTGCTATGTTTGCTAACCCCTTATTTTCACTAATGTAATGATTTATTGAAGTGTTGTGTCTCTCTTAACAGGTACAAAAATCACACACACACAAATAGGCATGATGCCTTGATGAATAAAGACCTTCATCTTGTTCTTTGAGTCTTTGCGCTAGCCGTTCGATCAAATCTGAGTTGTCTACTCGTTACCGTATCTTAAGCTTCAGACCTGGCCCACCACTTTCAACATGTCATGATGGCACAATGCCTTGAAGGTTAGATCTTGTGCAACTTATGAATGAAACTTTATGCCCACTATAGATCTTCCTCCAACTTGACCAGCTTTTAGCTTGTATTAAGCTATGATCACTTTCCATGTGGCGACCAGGTGCAATGCATCAATAGATAAAGATTTTTATCTTCGTGATGAAGGGAATGTGCCTGTTGTTGAATGAAAAACAAATAGCATGACAAATGTAAATGGTAAAGTATATCGGGAAATAAAATTAGGACTTAGGGAAATAATAAACTTAAATTATCGCCCGCTAAGACTAAGGAAAAATTAAAAGGGACAACCCCATTTGACATAAAAAATAAGACACATGGGCTATAATGATCTTAAGTGACCGAAAAAGGTAACTGTAAATTATAACAAGTCCATGAAGATTTTAGGGTCTTTTGCACAAATAGCTAGAAATTTTGAAAATAAAGTTTAAGAACAGAGAAAGAAATAGCAGGATTTAGGGTTTTAGGCCAGAATTTTGCAGGAATGACTTAGGGCTTTAGGCCAGAGACCTAACAAAATTCACAGAAACCAGAAGAAAAACTTCAGAACCATGGAAAATTTTTGAATAGTGCTAATAGAAGGTCCAAGAGCGACTAAGAAGTCCCAAAATTTCATGCTCTTAGTAGAGACAATGGTCCCTTGGGAAGTGATTACCATTGGGATTCGAAGCTTGGTGTGCCTAAGAAGTGAGTGCACTATTAAGAGGAGCCCGTGCCTCCAAGATACTAAGTTGTCCTCTATGAGCAGGCATGGCTGAATTTTAGTTCAAGAAGGAATTCAACAGATATTGTCATGGCTTACCTAGGTTGTGGTGTGTTTGTTCTTTCTACAACAACCATTCTCCATGATGTGTCTTGCATGAGTGTTTCAAACCTTAATAAAAAAGACAAATATTAAAAATAATCTTCTTAAAAACACTTTTCCAAATCATCGTCAAAATGATCAAATGGTCACAAACATCTTGTCTAAAGTCTTTGGGTAAACATATGGAATCTTAAAAGTTTTTCACTTGGAACCTTTTGGCATGCTTGATAGTCTTCATCTTGCATATTCATGTCCTAATCCCCTAGCCTTTTCATTTCAAAAAATCCTCTTGCATTTTAGTCCATCTTGTACAAGTCCTCATCATAGTCCTTATGCATAAGTAAGTCATCTTAGATACCCTCTAAAAGCTTTGCAAAGATCCTAAAAAGCATCCAAACCATAGAACCTTTCTTTATGATAGTGAAAATAGGATCTTGACTTGGTCCCTTTGTCCCTAAATTCAAACCCCCTATAAATTGGTCACATTTCACCTTTTTCATGATAGATTTGACCTAGTCCCTTTTATCAAAATTGTCCCTTGTCCCTTTAATCCCCTATTTAATTCAAGATTTTTATTCAACCTCATAAGGTTATGCTCTTAGATTTGTCTCCTTTCCAAAGATTTTTCTGAAAGTAAAAAACCCCAAAAAAAATTGCGTAAGTCTTAGATTGCATTTTTGCATAAGCTCCTTGCATTCCTAAAATTTTCATTTTCAAAAATCCAAAAATCCAAAAAATATTTCATTTGCATACGGTCGTCATGCCAGTTTTCACAAGGTCTTAAGCATCCAAAAGGAAAAAAGATCCCTATCTACCTATGTTTAAAATATAACTAGAATCTCAACCACCTTTCAATCCAAGACAAGGTGTGACATTTCAAAACCAAAGTGACATAATCAACATGAAATCCCTAGAAGAAGTGCATCAAACATTTCATGACCCAAGACATGTTACATTCTCTCAAGGACCTACAACCACGCAGATGATCCATGATATAACCCAAAGTAATGATCTATGCAACATTGGATATCCTTCAAATACTTCCCCAAGTTTTGGCACAATTCAGTGGGGACCCCCACCAAACTTTGAACCAATTTTTGTACCTATTCCACCTGGCCATGGTAGTGTTCCCCCTACACCTCAAGAGGAACACAATTTTTTTTTTGAATTTAATCAACCCCAACCAAATTATTTACATGAAGAACCCATGTAAAACATGGATTTTGGATCTTATCAACCTCCTCAACCACCACAAGATAATCAAGATCTTGGAAATACCTCAAGTTTCTCCTTGGATTCTAAAGATTCACATGAAACATTTATTTCATTCAAAGATTTACCTTGAGATGAGATTGACAAAGCCATAAGAGAAAAAAAATTGAAAGACATTAGGGTATCTCATGACTCAAGATATGAAATGATATATCAAATTAATATAAAAGGAAAATCCTCAATTACTCTTGGAATATCAAAATACCACATAATCTACTTTTGAAGAGAACCAAGCCTTAGTGATTCAAGATAGAGAAAAAAAAAAGTAATCCTTCGATGATTCAACTATGGACGTAACACAAAAAGAACAAGAAAATGATTTAACTGTCAAAATTCCTCAAAAGGAATAGTATGTTCCATTGGATAATCCTTTGTCTCAAGTGATATTACCACCTCCTTCAGAGATAGTGGATACTACGAAAGTCTCCTAGACATATAATCAAAGGACATTAAGACTTGATCTTAAGAATCTCCCGCCCGCTTGTCAATTTAAATAACCAAAAGAGACATTCACATTTACTTGGGGAATGCCACCTGTACCTTATTTTGAAGAAACACAACAAAGTGTTCCTCCTTTGGGAACACATGCAACAATCCAAGAAAGTAATTAAACTATAATGAAATCCAAAGGACCACTCAATGAACCACCAAGGGTATCCACAATTGATACATCTTGTGTGACTGCTATAGTTATGCCAAGTACGTCATTTGACCCAAAGAATAAGAGGATCATTGATATCTCACCAATTCCACTTGAGGTGACTAAAAAAACACATGTGGCACAACAAGATTAACAAACAAATGTCACACAACAAGTGCAACAAGCCCAAACAGATCAAAAATCACAAACCGTCGATATAGAACAACAAGTGAAACAACCATATGTAGTGCAAGTCAATATGATGACTCAAGCAAAATGATCAAAAAATAAGACTTCAAGTCTTAGCATTATACTTGCACCACTCAGATTCTAGCAAGAGAATAATGTGCAACAACAATTGATATAGGTGGGTCAATAATATTATCCTATCACACAACATGTGCAAGGCCCAAAGGTGCAACAAGTTCACCCACAACAACCCCAAAATCAATATGTCCAACAATATTTATAATAAAAACAACATGCTCAACAACAACAATGACAACAACATGTTCAACAACAACAATAACAACATATCCAACAACATCAATATATTCCGCAATGCCAACAATATGTTTCACAATAACAAGATGCTTTACAACAACCACAACATATGGTACAACCTCAACAACAATAGTAGGCATCAAGGTATTAACAAAACTGTCTCAACTATACTATGTGACACAAGGTCAACAATATTGACTTCCACCAACAACCCAACAACAAGTGGAAGATCCTCAACAACATGTGAGACAACAAATGGTACCACTCCAAGATATCTCATATGAATCGTCAGAATTAGATACTTTGGAATATAATTAATGCCTGATCACTCATAAGCGAAGATATTGTTTTGCTACACATGAAAAAGCTATAAAGTCTTCACATAATGACGACATGGTTCAACAAATCCAATGCTTACAAAAACAATTGAATGACATACAATTCAAGGACAAGAAGACACTTTATACGGAATGAGATCTATGTCATAATCCATTTGATGAGAGTATTTACATGCCTCCTTTTCCAAAGAACTTTGAAGTACCCAAATTTGAAAAGTACAAAGGAAAAGGTAATCCAATTGATCATGTTAGGGAGTTTTATACTTCTTGCATCGAAGTTCACCATGATGACACTTATCTCTTGAGACTCTTTCCTAGAAGTATTGGGGGACAAGCAATGTAATGGTATTCTAAGTTACTAGGCAATATAAGGTCATGGAAAGAATTGGAAGATAAATTCATCTCTCACTTTGTGTGTATATATAAACTATACCTTCATGAAATTAAGTTGCAATCTATCAATTCTATGGAAATAAAAATCTGGTTTAATTCAAAGAATTTACAAAATAACATTTAGCATTCCATGGCTCTCTAACTAAGCATGATAATGAAGCTCTCAACCTTAATCTCCATTAGTGACAGTCCTAGAATGTGAATTGATGTATGATGATGCCTAATCTAGCTCTCAAATCTCAAATTGCAATGAAATTCATTCAATTATTCTCTCAATTTCTCTATTATTCTTTCAAATTGGTCTCAAATGCTATGATCTTGATGAATTTGTCTATAGTGTAGATGCAATTGCTCAAAAATGTCTAGGATTATTAATGCTCTCAAAATGCTTGGTATTTATAAGATTTCCCAAGGGTAGGGGGTAGAGTTAATTTGATCATGATCAAAGCTTGGTTGAGCTGAAGGCTTTAAAATGGTTTCAAATGGGGAGACCATTTAAATGATGGTCTCAAAGGTTGGGACAAAGAGACAAATTGAGTGGTGAGAATGTTAAAGAGTTAAATGAGTGATCAAGATTGCAAAGTTTTAAGTGATCCATGTGCTTTCAATTCTTGATTCTCATTGGCTCTTTGAATTCTTGTCTCCTTTGTTGAAAATATTAAGGATTTAATCAATTCAATTAATTAATTAAGTTAGCCATGTAAGGAATATGTTGATTTTTATTTTTGATTTAAACTATACAATTAATTGATTAAATCAATTATATAGCTTTGATTTATCCCTTTTAGGCTTAGATTTAATTCATTAATATATTTATTTGTTGGATGATATCTATTTTTGGTACTAATCATACTGTTGATATTCATGTTTTGTCACTAATGTCAACATATATTTCTGTGGAGAGGACAAACTGGTTACTTATCTGACAGAAGTTTACGGATGATTCATAATGATCAATGTATGATATATGTAGAGGATGTATGTTGAACTTATTCCTAAGGTTGCTTGGCTTTATGTCACATATTGCGGATGTTACAGTTGATTTGGTGAAGACTAGTTTCTGAACTGTAACTGTAATACTGGACAAAGAAGGTCTCTGTGTATTGTGTATGTCTTTCTGGCGAAGATAGTTCATATGAAGCAAGCTTACTAGTGGACAACCGATGTATGTTGGAATAATAGGTTGAGTTAGATTGTTGTATGATTATTGGTGATGTCATCTATGGTGTATATTATGAAGAAGACCTATCTGGTGGCTGACTTCAGACATGAAGCGTATAAAATGAATTGTGAGCGTGGATTGCGGATCTAGAAGTATATGTGATGGATTGTATTTTAGGTTTACTTTTTTAGGTACCATATGTATCTTAGCAAGGGGCTATATATTTATTTGTATATTGAAAATCCTTAATTGGCCAACCTAATCAATTGGTTGTATTTTAGGAAAGATTAATTGGCCAACCTAAAGAATTATTGTAAGAGGTTATATATGTGAAATCTTTACTTTTGGAAAGATGTGGTAGAGATTTAAAAATAGAGAATTGTGGAAGCTACAAGGCTTTTGACTACTAGATGTAGATAAAATTTGATTATTATACTTCACTGGAACTGACCAAGCAAAGACAATTTCTATCAGATAGTTCATTGGATTGTATATTTTCTATATACACTTGTTTGGATATTAAATCCTTCAGGGTGGATTTAACCTTCTTTTGGAAGTATGACTGGGTAGTGAGCCTACTAATTTTCTTGACTCCTAACACGGCCTGTCTCCTAACAGGGACTATGTGCTGTAATGTTGTAATAAGCTCCTAATAGGGCTAAATATTTTAACAAGGATACTATACTCTCTGTACATCATTTGTGGGTGCTAATTTCCACTAGGTTTTTACCTTTAATAGTGTATCCTTGACATAAGTATTGTGTGATGGTGTTGGCATTTACTATGTTATCATTTGCATTGCAGTTTTGATTTATAAAGTTTAAAGTTTAATAATCTATATTACAAGTGATTCACCCCCCCCACCTCTTAGTTGTCTTGTGGACTGTTATTCCTAACAATTGGTATCAAAGCTAATGGTCATTGCAGAGAAAGCTTAACAACTTGAGGTGATCCTAAAGATGACTTACTACATGAAGGATAGTCTGAAATTTGATCCTTAAAACTTTGACAGTTGGAAGAACAAGATGATAACACACTTAATATGTTTTGGAATAGACTACTGGATGATCACAATGAAGAGTGAAAATATAGTGACTAAGGATGAATTGGAGAAGGCTACTAAAAATGAAAAGAAGCTATTTTCATGTAATATGGTTGTAAGGGAATCCTTGATCAGTGCACTTTCTAAAGGTGAATTCACAGAAGTAAAATACCTCAACTCTGCACATGAGATATGGACAAGATTAGAAGCACTATATATTGGAGAAAAGTTTACTAAACAAGAAAACCTATAGAACTAGAAGAATAAAATGGAATCAATGAAGATGAGAGAAGATGAGAACATTAGGGCATATGCACAGAGAATTACCAAAGTGGTTACTTGCATCATAAACTCTAGAGGCACTTACAGTGAGGAAGAAGTGATTGTGAAGATACTTAGATCTTTGACACCTATCTACAAAACCAAAGTACACTCTATAGAGGAGATTATACCTTTTACACTGAAATTTACTACAGAGATGTTGATTGGAAAGCTAACTACTATTGAGGCCGCAGAATTGGGAGATTCTTTACCTAAGGTTGAGTCACCATTCAAGGAAACCGTGCACAAGAAAAAAAAGACCTTATCTAGAAATGCAAGCACCAATAGTAGTGACCTAAGGGATTAAATTGGAGCCTATGCCAACAAATGGGAATAGATACAAGAAATGAAATAAAGCTAGATGAAGTTGTGGCACTAATTGCTAGAAGAGAAAAGAGAGGTAAGGGAAAATTTGAAGGAAAATTACCTTTGAAATGTCTTTCATGTAACAAGATTGGTCATTTTGCATCTAGATGTCCTATAAGAGTTGCAAAGCACAAACCTAAATTTTTCAAGTCTAAGTATTCAAAAGACAAGGAATGTTATTATGCTAGTGAAGGTGTATCTGATGATGATGATGATTAGGATGAAGTTGGATTTACTACCATTAAGGATGATGAACCTATGCATGAGGAAAATGTTAGAAACACTAAGAGGGGGGGTGAATCTATGTTTGTCGATTATATTTATTTCAGCAACATGAAACTTAAATCAAATAGATAACAAATGATGCATAACACAATGACACATAACAAAATATATGTTTACGGGGAAACCTTGATCAGAGGAAAACCCCGGTGGGAATTAGTACCCACAAATGATTGTACTAGTCTTATGAACTTGTTAGAGTTCCTTTGCCTTGTTAGGAGAAGTCTTTACAATGCAAGTACAATGACCCTATTAGGAGTCTTTACAAAACCCTTTTAAAGGTGAATGACTCACTGCAAGAGCTGACTGCCCAATAGAATGAAGGCTAAAACCTTCAGATAATAGATATACACTATATCAAAAGATGAACTGCTGTTATGACACTATTGTCTGATCAGTTCTATTTATGCGCTGATGCTATAATCTCTTAAAAAGATCTATCTCATACTGATTTGTTTATACTGTTCTTCTGGATATCTTTTCTAGATATTTTCCACTCTCACACTTAAAACAAAATTGCATGTTAAGTATATATACATGCCTGAATAGACGTGACTGAAAACAAGACTTTAGTCGGCCCAAAATCAACATACACAATGCTTCCAAATGAATTGGATTAAGCATGTTTACATGAGTGTTAAATACATAATTGCAAACATATTCAAATAGGTGCATGACCATTACAAAACAAAATATTATACGCTAACAAAAATTAGAAGTCAGCTTCATGCTCTATTTGCTAAACTTCTAGTGGCACTTGAACTTGTTGTAATTTCTCTGTACTGTCATTTCTTAACATGCGTGTTTAGAATAAGAATAATAACATATCATAAAGCTTAAGTACAAAGGTAGGTATTCTAACTTGGTCATATGCACGTGTGTTGGTGCTCTGATCAATTATATATCTCTATTCTATTCTATTTTTTATACTTAGCTAAATTTTGATCTTCAAAGTTTGTGAACTTACTTGTCAAAGCTTCATATGAATTTGTTGCCATAATGAAAACAAAAAAATAGTCATATAGACCCTGATTTTCAACTTGCCAACAATCTCCCCCTTTTTCATTAATGGAAACAAAGGAATGTCGCCAAGTTACTAATCTTTGACTTAACAAAAAAAAAACTGTAAGTTTACAATACATCATACCTTCGGCTATATACACCATAATCCTTTATATACACTACTCCCCCTTTGAAATTAATGACAAAGGTGCCAAAAATTAAATTCCCTAATTACTTATTCTGAGTACACATCTGGGTATGCAATCTGAAGATTCTTGATTTCTTGCTGCCAGAATGCCTTGAGTGCATCAACAGTCTGAAAATGGGAGCATAATGCATATGAGAACTTCTCAATTTTTGTTAGATCTATGCAATGGCCTTGATCATATGAGACAATAGTTGCATCAATCTATTTGATGTTCTCATTTAATATGGCTAAGGAGGGCGCAAGTGCATTTCTCAGTTGCTTTTTCCTGGTCCTTATCTTGCTGATCTCTATCTTGGCTTTTCTAATCTTGTCTATCTGCCCTTGATAGATGTTGTTGCAGATATTGATGTCTTGGGAGGATGTTTCAATTGATTTCCTTATATTTTCAACCAAGATGTCTTCTTCCTCAATCTTCTTGATGTGCTCAGTAGTGAATTTGCCTCTGTCCATACAATTAGCTATCACCTTACTGCCTTTTCCTACTAACTCTTTCAAAATTGTTTGGCCAATCTTCAATGAGTTGAGATCTAATGAAAATTTCTTTATTAGTTCATCCAATTTCCTTTTTTTGTACTTTTCCTCTACAATTTTAGTAGCTGAATCTACTAGACTTGTGAAGTTTGCTTTGAAGCTTGTCAAGATACTACCGACATCATCAACTGACTGAATATTTGCCAATTTATTCTCTATTGGCACTAGGTTATTTAAAATGTTTACTGACTCAAGAAAGAGAGGATTTCTCATAACTTGTTTCTCTTTTTCTTTCTCCATGGTTAATACACTGATTTTGATCAAGTCTTCTTCTCCCCATGCATCTAGGTTTGCTGAGTCAGGGGTCAAACTTGACAACATTGATATTGATGGTTTTATAGATGGAGTGAATATAGAATTTTGAATAACATCCATACATTAACTTTTCAATGGGATCTCCATAGAGGGTGATTCATTAGATTGAGTATCTTCCTCATTATTCAAATATGTTGAATCTTTAGAAATAAATTTATCTTGTTGTAAGGGAGTATTATCATTGCATACCTTCTCTGCTTCTTCAATGCTGACCAATACTTTTTCAAAATTGTTCTAGTCATTATCTGAAGCTGTCATTGTTATCTTAACATCATTGATCACAATGGTTTAATCTAAATCTTTGACTGAGTTATAGGGTGATGGAACTTTGGGTGCAAAATTCTGTGGACCTATCATAGGCACTTTAAGAATATTTGGTTCTTTCTCTTGTTTAGAAGGAACTAGAGTCACTTTAGTTGTAGGAGTTGTTGATGGATACATCTGTCTGTCCAAAAACACTTTCTTGAATGCTCTTTCAATCTCTTTACCAACCAACTCATTCTCTTTGTTCATAATGTGAAGAGTTCTTTTTTTGGTTCTTAAATGAGGTTTTACTAGATCTAACAATATTTCCTTCTCATCATGTGATAAAATAGGGAGAAGATTATCTAATTTTTCCTCTCTGATCCTCATATCTTCTTATATTACTTGTGTTTTCAATAAGTCTACTATGTTCCATACTTTGTCTGGAATGACTGTTTTAAGTTCCAAAACTGACCTTTTAAACTTGATCATATGAGAGATAATCATAGAATGTATTTTTGATTTTTCTATCTCTTGGTACTTGTCATAGACATTTGTAATTGAATCTAGTCTTCCTTCATTAA
>MU225821.1:2970203-3006793 GCA_018584345.1 Thuja plicata | reverse complement strand
TTCCAAAACTGACCTTTTAAACTTGATCATATGAGAGATAATCATAGAATGTATTTTTGATTTTTCTATCTCTTGGTACTTGTCATAGACATTTGTAATTGAATCTAGTCTTCCTTCATTAATGATTATGTTCCTTAGGATCTCAAGACTAGGTCTGAATCCTACCTCAGGAGGGGCTTGAGTATTCTTTACATTTCTGCGTGTTGTCCTTGAGGATGGGTGGCTTGTGGGAACTTTCTTCCTTCTTCTAGTCATCTTTCTTGGTACCCAAGGTGGAGAGGATTCCAGGTCAATACTAGTAGAGGGTGCAGTTTTACTTTCATCTGACTTCTTCTTTTTCTTCTTGTGGATATCATCTGATTTCTCTATTTTGACTTCTGGAGGTGTTTGCTTATGTTCTCTTGCAATTTTATCTTCCCTAGCTTTATCTAGGTCTTCTTGGGTGACACCATGAACTTTTAGGATGTTAGATGTAATTCTAGATGCCTTCCTCTTATTGTCTGCACAGTATAGGACATAATCAACTTGATTTGTCATTTCTCTATATGTGCCCCATCTAGGCTCTTTTGGATTTTTAGGCATAGATAAAAGACCTTGTCAATATCCTTCCAAAACATGTTCTTCTACTTCATAACCAAGAGGGTGAATCCATTTGGTTCTTGGATCAACTGCTTCCATGCAAGTACAGTTAGTTTCCACCATGAAGCATATGGTGTCCTTATATTTTTTAACTATAATCTTCAATATTATAAACCTCTTCAACATCTTGATCATGAATGTCTTGATATCCATATCCATAGAGTCCTTTACACTGCTTTCTGATGTAGCTTTTAGTGAAATTTGAGACAAAGTAGGTTTCCTCCTATCTAGGTAAAGATTAGAGACCTTACCAACAATGTGGAAGTATATGTATATAATCAATGAGCCAAATCTGAATATTTTTCTTTTGTCATGCTTGATAGCTTTAATGTTCTCAATTAGTTGTGCGTGTAAGATTTCACAAAGATTATATTGTGTGTTATCTCTTTCCATCCTTATTGTTGTGATAACTATAGCTACAGATACACTATTAACTCTGCTTGCGTGCTGAAACCTGTCACCAAGTATCATGGTGATGAGTTTGATGTATTTTTCCATAATAGGATCAACAATCATCCTGCACCCATCGCTTCTAGATAAGCATGCCTGCTCAACCTGTTTCTTGACATCCTTTCCAGTGGGAAGAAGAGGTCCAAACTTACAGAGTCTGGTCATCTCATGAATGAGGTCAGTAGTAATGCAAATAGAAACTTCACTAATCCAAAATAGATCATCATGAATCCTACTGAGTAGAATTTTAACTCATTCTGGTTCATAGAACTCATGCGTATTTGTATACTAAAAAATAGGGTTATCTGTGAGATGTGAGAATTCATCCTTGAATGAGTAATTAGGTTTCATCATTGATGCCATGAGCATCATTATGCTATTGTCACTTACAGACTCCTTCTTATTGTAGATGTAAGCACATATGTCCTTAACATGCATGACTCCTAACAAAGTCTTGGAAAATGACCCTTCTACATCATCTAGCACTGACTTGAATGGATGATTTTTAAACATGAATCTCTTCCTTTTAGTGATGTCAAAGACTATAGGGGTTTCCATACTTAGTTGTTTATTTCTTAAGTAGGGTTTTACTAGAGTTCTAAAAAAACACGTCTGTGCTAGGGTTTTGACTCAACTTCAACTCATTTTTCTAACCAACCAATGGTTATCCTTCAACACTTCGATGCTTATTTCTCCTGTGCTCTCTAAATGCTGAATCTTGAATGCAAAGTGAAGATATAAGATCTTTTACTGACTTATATATAAGTTACTGCATTTAATGCTTGTTACTGTAACATAGTTTCCACTGAGAAGTTCAAGCTTTGTTTTTGTTGAAGTACAAGCTATGCATCCATGCATACTTTCTCAATTCATGACCAAATACATGAATCCATAGGCACATACTCAAAGGTGAGTATACCAGCCACACAGGGGTTTAGAGCTTGAATATCTCCCCCTAAGACCATAAGGGTGATGTAACCAGAAGTACAAGTTGCATCCACTATGGATGCATCTACTCGCTTGTTAACATCATCATCTCTCTTTACTTCAACCTATATTTTACTTGAATCTTCTGTAGCTTTTATAAAATTTACTTCTCTAGATTCTTCAAATAGTGATCCTTTAGGCTTTTCTTGTCTTTGTGTTTTGGATCTGCAAAACCTTGAGATATGTCCAGCTTTGTTACATGAGTGACAAATGATTGGAGGTCTATTGATATTGTTTACCATGCTGCACTGCTTGGCTCTGTGTCCATTATAATTACATATCTTACATGTAATGTTCTGATAGTTTCTCATAGGTTGATTTGTCTGATTGTATTGAGTCAGAATTCTTTGCTTCTGTTGTGATTGATTTCTTTGCCTAGTTCTGCAATGTATAGCCCTATGACCAAATTTATTACAAGAATAACAATATCCATTGAAGTGTCTTTCCTCTTTACAGTCTCTTGCCAAATTTCCATGCTTTTTATAGGCATAACAAGTTTGGTTAACTGTCTTGTGTTCATGTTTAGATGATTCTGCTCTATCTTCTGCAAGATTCTCAGTAGCCTTTAAATCTGTAGATTTTTCTTGTACTTTCTTACTTTCTTGCATTGTGTTGGTTTCACTTTGTGCTACACTATATCCAACACCAGTAGTATCTCCTCTTAAATTTTGTACATATAGTTGTGATTGAATTAGATTAGAACTTGTGTGTAATTTTTAAATATGATTTTTTTCTTCTGTCAATTCAGATTCTATCTTTTTCTTGATGTTTTCCAAATCCAAGATCTTCATATTTTCTTGCATAAGTTTTTCATCTAATTGTTTACTTTCTTTAATCTTTTCTTCAATAGCTATTAGGCTATCTGTTAGATCTTCAATCTTGTCCTTCAGAGACATGTTTTGTTCAATCAAATTTTTGACCATTTTTCCCAAATCATTCGTAGAGAAATCTTTCAAATATTTTCTTAATTTTTTGATAAGCATTTGGGAGCCATCAAATTTTAGTTTTAGTTCTTCATTTTCTTTTTCAGATCTGTCAAGATCATCAAGGGTTGCTTCAAGATTTTTTTTCAGATGTTTCACTTCTGTTGAATCCATGATCTCCTCAAGTTTTTAAACTTTGTTTCAAAGGACCAGAGCTCTGATACCAATTGTTAGAAACACTGAGAGCGGGGGGGGGGTGAATCAGTGTTTGTCAATTATATTTATTTCAGAAACTTGAAACTTAAATCAAATAGATAAAAATGAAGCATAACACAATGAAACATAACACAAGATATGTTTACAGGGAAACCTTGATCAGAGGAAAACCCCAGTGGGAATTACTACCCACAAATGATTGTACTAGTCTTATGAACTTGTTAGAGTTCCTTTTCCTTATTAGGAGTAGCCTTTACAATGCAAGTACAATGACCCTATTAGGAGTCTTTACAAAATCCTACTAAAGGTGAATGACTCACTACCAGAGCTCACTGCCCAACAGGATGAAGGCTACAACCTTTAGATAACAGATATACACTATATCAAAAGATGAACTATTGTTGTGATACTGTTGTCTGATTAGGTCTGTTTATGCGCTAATGCTCTAATCTCTTAAAAATATCTATCTCATACTAATTTGTTTATACTGTTCTTCTGGATATCTTTTCTGCATATTTTTCACTCTCACACTTAATAAAAAATTGCATGTTAAGTATATATACATGCCTGAATAGATGCGACCAAAAACAAGACCTTAGTCAACCCAAAATCAACAAACACAATGCTTCCAAATGAATTGGCTAAAGTGTTTTTACATGAGTGTTAAAGATATAATTGCAAACATATTACAATAGGCGCATGGCCATGCATGGCCATTACAAAAAAAAATATTATACGCTAATAAAAATTAGAAGTTGGCTTCATGCTCTATTTTCTAAACTGCTAGTGGCACTTGAACTTGCTATAAATTCTCCATACTGTCATATCTTACAATTATTGGAGATTTTCTTCTGTGAAAATAATTGATTATATGTTTGTCATTGATGACAACATATAATATACAGTAGTGTTCTATATGCAATTATTGGTACAGATGTTTTGGAGATATGCGTGTTTATTTCCATGGTGTATACATGTTTGAGATGCTATATGAATTCACACCAAGTCAGATATGAAGTTTTAGTTGAGCTATGTTAATCAGTTATGGAAATTACAGTGTCTCAAGATTATCTGTCAAGAGCTGACTTAAATACAATGTTTCTTGAGTTGCATCTATCTTTGGGATATGTGTGTTTGTATTAATGTTTAGTTATGAGTTAGTGATTATGATACAAAGGTGCCAAGTGTTTTATATCAGAATTGTGAAGTTGGAGTTAATTTGGTGGAGCCAAATTTGTGAAGCACCGCGTCTACTCAGTTTGGATTGTGTGGTTCTAACTTTGATTGTGTGGTTAGTTAAGCTAAAAAAAAAGTTGATAAAGTATTCCCAAATACAATCATGACCTTATCCTTGGTGAAGATAGATATAGCAATTCAATTGTGTTTTCTAAGTCCGAAAAAATGAAGTGATAAATAATAGACAGAAGAGAGCAGAAAGTCAGACATAATAAGTTGAAGAACTATGTGAAGAAATATAAGAAGATTACAATTCATTGGAACTGATCAAGATAATAGGTCTACTCAAATAGTTCATCTATTAGATATAGTGTATATCTATTCTACTAAAGGTTGTAGCCTTCATGCCTCATTTTTTCCTTGTGCAATTATATGGAGGACTATTTCGAATGGATTGCCCAAAAATAGACAACACTTAAACTGAAAGAATTCCCGATTCATCCCCAAAAGGGTGATAGTCCTTGTGCAGGGAAAAAATTAACTACCCCAAGACACTCATCATATCGCTCCCTCACTTACATTTGGAGTCAGCTAATACAACATCATGAGTGGATTCATTGTGTGCTTGGTGATGGTTGTATTCTGATTAGTATATGAGTGTGTACCTAAGTCAATGAAAAAGGATTTTTATCCTCAACCTAGAAAATAGGGATCAGATGTGTGTCTATTTCACCCTCCTAACAATGCAATAGTGCTTGAGGTGACTAAAAATAATTAAAAAGATAACATCTTCAAACAAGCAACAAAATTCAAACCTTGGTCTATATGTGTTTTTCACTCATTGGTAAAACCTCAAAACACAATCTTTGATCAAACAAACTCCACGCACTTCTAAGACAAAACTAACAACATTTGACAGTGGGAACTTGCATCATTGCCTCTCAGAGGAAGATAGTTTATTTTAGATTCCATTTTGACTCTTTAATCTGTCCCTATTGCTTCTTTTGGTCTCACTGTGGCTAAATCAAAAAAATTTTAGACGTCTACCTTGCATGTCCTGTCAAACTCTTATAATCTATCTCAATATGTGTGGTGTACCTGCTTTTTACAACAAATTGATTCCTAGCTCACTATCAGGGCATTCTAACCCTTTGATGCTAGAATCATTTACTTCCACCAAAACACAAACAACACTTCTACCTAGACACACTCACTTGAATGATTTGAGACTCTACTTGACACTATCGGGAAACTTTGACAAAGTTGAGGAATAACCACATGGTAAACACAAGAGGAAACAAGTACACTTCTATAGGATCAAAAGTGCCTCCTAAATCACCATACTTTCAAGGAGAGACATCTTGCAGTTCCCTACTCGATCTAGACTCTGCACAAATGGATAGAAACACTAGCGAATGGAGTGCAACTTTTGAAGAATATGACAATAGAAAAAGCCAAAAGCATGAAGATATCGATGAAAATGAAGAATCCACATTTGAATGTCCTCCATTTGGATCTAACAGTGAGGGGGAAATTCCTAAAGATGAGTACAATAAACTTAAACAAAGCAGGAGGTTCCATAAGATACTGGAAAGGATAATTGATGAGGACAAAGAGAAATACTTTCTCCACTTAGCAC
The DNA here is from genome assembly GCA_018584345.1 of Thuja plicata. Classification (NCBI taxonomy): domain Eukaryota; kingdom Viridiplantae; phylum Streptophyta; class Pinopsida; order Cupressales; family Cupressaceae; genus Thuja; species Thuja plicata. The sequence continues at coordinate 3,000,763 of MU225821.1, read as the reverse complement.
CCACTGGCGTAAAATTACCCCTGGATTATGATGTGGAAAAGCTCAAAGAAAAGGAGGTACCAACTCCTATATCCATTCTCACCAAATAACTCACTTTGATGCAAAAAAAGCCCATGAATCTCAAACAGGAGAAAGATAAACCCAAAAAAAAATACTCTTTGGATACTATTTGTCCATTTCCTTTCGACAAGAGTATCACTATGGTTCCATTCCCTCCCAATGTGGCAAGGCCAAAATACAAAAAGTATACGGGAGAAAATTCCTTGAAATTCACTTCGACTGCATTCAAGGAACTAGAAATACACAAAGAAACTATCATGGTAAAGGCATCCACTTCTTCTTTAGATAACACAGAAGAACAGGAAATCTTGGACTAGCTTTACAAAGGAGAACTGGAGGAAGCTAAAATTAAACATGTAGAGATATCCCCAAACTAGTATGGAAAGGGATATGATCTCCTCAAGAAAATGGGATACAAAGGAAAAGGATGTGTAAACGACATAGGAATAGGACTTATTGAACCTATACACATGGAGTTCTGGAATACTAGAGACAAAATAGGACTGGGTTTTCATACTAAATCTGACAAATCTGCTTCGAAAGACAACCCAACCTCTGATAAAGGGAGCAATAAAATAGATGAGATAGTACTAGAACCATGGCCATATGAAATATTGTTACATGTTGGCATAGAGAATATCGACTATCAAGGAGAGTGTTATGTATCAAGATTTGAGGTAGCACAAGATCTTCGCACCCCTTTGTTAGCACAACCTCCCATTCAAGAGGTAGGAGACTCAACAATAGATGATTCAAAGATACCACTGATAGAAATAGCTACAGAAAGCACACCCTAATGATGGGATCTACATCCTAACTAGGGGAAGTTGGTAACAATCACCCGTGTCCTTGATCTACCATACTTTGATCTGCAGGTAGCTAACAAGGTACATCAAATAACTATTGTTGAATACTTAAACATATCTGATGATGAGGTCACCAACTCTCATGATTATGAATGGGATGAGCTATCTGTCAGCACAAAAGATATTGAAATAGATACAATCCACATGTTTGCACCTCCCTCATCACCTCTTGAACATTTTAACACTACTCCTAATGACACTGATAATCCTAAAGCAGAGGAAGAGTTCCTTCTCCCCGTCATGGATGGAGAGACTGGTGCTTTCCTAAGTATATAAAAAGTTAAGAGGCAACAAGAAAGAAGTTTCCTTTTACAAAGAATCAAGATGAAAGTTCCACTGGTGATTCAATAGAGTTTGGACTACATATAATTAACAATGACCCTTTTAATAATGATCTAACTCTTATTGATCTAAACATTGAAGAAACTAACTTAACAGGACATGTCATGTCAGTTAATAGTCATGATGCTAACGCGATGCTATTCTTCCCAAAGTCTGACTCCTTGTCCTTAATGAACCCAGATCTAATTGATAGGACTAGTATGGACCCTACTCCTATTCTCAACTTTCCCAATGACTACACCCTGGCTTGCTATCTCAATGCTTGTGAACCTTACCCTTCTTCCACCAATTAAAGGAGTGTGAACATGTCACAGGAGGATATCAAGTTTCTCAGTCAAAAATTAAAGAATAAAAAGAAAAAGGGAACTGATGGTGAAAACCACGTTGTGGCAGTGTCAGATCCAAAAAAATTAAAAACAAAAGACATATCCGATGGTGAAAACCTCTCAGAGGCGCCAAAGGATGAGATTCTTGATATCCTCCCTGAACATTTTCAGGAAAGGTCTTCAGTTCTGATAGAACCAACACAACTAGTTAATTTGGGCACAATTGAAGATCCTCAAATAGTTCACCTAGCATAATCTTTGTCAGAAGAAGAAAGGACACAGTTCACAGAGTTCCTAAAAGAGAAGAAGATCAAATTCACATGTCTGATACAGATATGCCTAGACTAGATCCTAACCTAATCATGCACCACTTATCTATAGATCTTGGGATCAAGCCCATGAAACAAAAACTTAGAAAGATGCATCCTCATGTTGCATTGATAGTAAAAGCGGAGCTAGAGAAATTGTTAAAAGATGGATTTATCAGAGTTATTGCCTATGCAGGATGGATCTCCATTATGGTCCCCATGTCTAAATTTGATAAATCTATTAGGATATGTACAGACTTCAGAGACTTAAAAAAGGCATGTCCAAAGGATGACTTCCCACTACCTAACATCGATATGATCGTAGACCCCACAACAGGCTACCAAATGTATTCATTAATGGATGGTTTCTCAAGATATAATTAGATAAAAATTGCCCTTGAGGATCAAGAGAAGTCTGCATTTACATGCATATGAGGAAAATTTTGCTGGAACATCATGGCATTTGGGTTAAAGAATGCTGGTGCAACATATCAAATATAAATGACCACTATATTCCATGACATGATTCATAAAAACATGGAGGATTACGTGGATGACACCTTAGCAAAATCAAAGGAAAGGAGCACTCACATTGCTGACTTGAGAAAGATATTGGATCGAATGGAGCAATTTCAACTCAGGATCAATCCAAAGAAGTGTGCCTTTGGGGTCCAATCAGGAAAGCTCTTAGGATTTATAGTTTCAGCGAAGGGAATTGAGGTAGATCCTGCAAAAGTCAAAGCTATTCTAGAGATGAATCCTCCATGCAACATCAGTCAAATGAGGACAATGCATGGGAGACTTCAATCAATCAGGAGATTCATGTCACAACTTGCTCACAAAGGACAACCCTTTTCCAAATTTCTACATAAAGGGGTCACCTTCAAATGGGATGAACACTATGAAGCCAACTTCAGGGAATTAAAAGGGTACCTAGCTACTCCTCCTAATCTTATGGTGCCTATTCATGGAAAGCCATTACTCTTGTATATTTTAGCTACAGCTACATCACTAGGAGTATTACTAGCACAAGAGGATGAAACTAAGAAAGAAAGAGCTATCTACTACATCAGTAGAACACTATTCTCCTATGAGCTCAATTACAACATTATTGAGAAAGCATGCTTAGCAATCGTCTTTGCATCACAAAAATTGAGACACTCCATGCCTTGATTAGGACAACATTGTGGTATTTCCTCATAACTAATAACTTATATCGACGAGGTCTTAACGATACACTTCTTAGATGTTTAGAACTCAAAGAGTCTGATCACGCGTTAAAAGAAGTCCACGAAGGTGTATGTGGATCACATTCAAATGAATTTTCACTAGCAAAGAAACTGCTCAGAGTAGGCTATTATTGGCCTACCATGGAAAAAGATGCTATTCAGTTTTCCAAAACATGTCATAAATGCCAAACACATGGAAATCTCATCCATGCTCCTACAAGAGAGCTTATACCTTTCATTACACATTGGCCATTTCAGCAATGGGCCTTTGACTTGGTTGGACAAATATATCCCAACTCTTCAAATGGACACAAGTTCATCATTATGGCCACTGAGTATTTCACGAAGTGGGTTGAGGTTGTGCTGCTAATCAAAGCCACTACAAAATAGGTGGCTATGTTCATTATGAACTACATTATCTATAGATATGAGATACCCTCTTCAATTGTAACAGACAATGGGGGCCAATTTAAAAATCAAGACATTGATGACCTTTGTGAACAGTTCCACATCACTCAACATTGCTCCTCAATCTATTATCCTTAAGGTAATGGATAGACTGAGGCATCTAATAATAATATTCTCAAGATCCTACATAGAACTTTAAGTAAGTCTGGCAGAGACTGGCATCTAGAACTAAATCCAACATTATGGGCCTACAGAACAAGTATTGAAACACCAACATGAGCCACACCATTTGTATTGGTCTATGGCACTGAAGTAGTACTACCTATTGAGGTTGAAATCCCATTTTGCAGATATCTTTACAAGGTCTTGTTACTAATGAATAATATTGCATTGATAGGGTGAATTCTTTAGACCTACTTGATGAGTGCAGGAAACATGCATTCGATCATCTAAAGGTGTACCAAGCACGCATTTTCAAGGGATACAATAAAAAGGTCAAACTATGAAAATTTGAAGTGGGCGATCTCATCCTAAAGGAGAATCCTAAGAACCAGCCTAATAGAGAATAGAAAGGAAAATTTGAACCTAATTGGTTGGGACCTTATTTTATCATTACTACTTTTGGGACTAGAGCTTATCAACTAGCTACATCTGAGGGAGATGTTCTTCCAGATCCTATCAATACTCTACATTTGAAGCGGTTCTATACTTGATGTTTGGCTAGCAGAGCCTGTACAGAGAGATAGTTCTCATAAAATACCGAAAACATTCAAAAATTGATCCTGAAGAAATCCAAAAATAGTGGAAAAAGTCCCAAAGAAAGGTATCCTTGGTGAAAACCTGGAAAACAGGCACCTTGATACTACAAAAACATTCAAAAAATAAAAAAAGCTAAAAATTTGAAAAAGAGAAAAGTGTCTTGATGAAAACCTGGTAAAACGGGCATCCTGGTAGCAAAAAAAGAAGAAAGAAAATATCTTGTCAAGTGGTGGAAACCTGGCAATCAGGCATCACTTTTATTCTGCGCTCCATCTATCAATACATTGATGATACTAAGCCTTCACAATTGCACCTATGCTAAACATTGACTTTGATTCCTAAACAACTATCTTACCCTTGGTTGGGATTTTTCTGTATTTCTGTCTTAGGATCAAGTAATTCTACACTAGGGGCATCTTTTCCAGTTTGATAGGTTGCGTCTACTAGGTCGTCATAGGCTGGTTTGTCTTGTGACACGATACTTCTCAAAACTGTTGCTAAACTATCCCTTTCATGACATAGGGATGACACAAAAATTACATTAACATGAATGATGTTCCTATAACCTACATTGGATTACAACCAAGAACAAAGTTATACACAGACATGGAACACATATTGCTTGAATTCCAACTATTCATTGTTAAAATCTCTAATGCACTTGAAAAATGAATTAATCGTATTTCTCAATACTACCTAAACATAGTTTGATCTTGGTTTGATTATAACTCTTTTATGTTCTGATGATATTTTCACTAGGGGCATCTAAGTAGTTATGATTTTTATTTGATTGATTCACAATTGATAAGTTTTTATATCTTTTGAGTTACTCCATGACCTCTGCGCAAAGACAAAGAGTCGCAAGGATAGGGGGCATAAAATTTTCTTGGTTTTCTATGTATGGTGATTGTTCCAAATGATCTTATAAATTTCATCTAACTTGGATTTTTATGGTAAGAACTGCCAGCATGAATGGATAGCCGCATATATCTTGATCTTTATTATGTGTAAACTATGGTGAGGTTGAAACAATTTCCTTGTCTGTTTTCTAACTCAGATTCTCACTAAGGTATATGAAGCATAATGTACCCAAGGATATGAATTTTCAAGGTCATTGTGGGTCCAATATATTGCCTTACACATATTCTTAGATAATAAAAGGAAGGTGACTATTTTGTTATCCTGGCTTCTATGCTTTGATGCCTAAGTCTATTTCTGGCATTTCAATAAATATAGTATTCATACTTTCATAATATCAGTGGGGATTAGTGATTGTTGTACTATTAGGTGGTATCATTTTTGAAAAGCACCCAATGATGATAAAATGCTACAATATCTGCAAATCAGTGACATTCCTAAGATTCTGCATATAGATGCATTTAGAGATTGCATGATGAATTTTTGAAAGTACTGATGACATGTAACTGATTAAATGATTGACTATGTTAAGTTGAAGATGATGCAAGACATTAAATCAGTTAATGGTTTGTATTGTCATTGATGTCAACTTGATATCATCTGTATGGTCATGCCAAAGACTTTAGAGAACCAATGGAATAAAGGTTATGCTTTTAGCAATGCATAAAAGTCTAGTATTCACTAAGTGACAGACTACACCAGCAGAGTGCACACCATTGGTAAAGACAGAGATAAAAGCCACAGTGATGCCCGATGAGCTGAAGACAGTGTTGCATGATGAAGTAGATTCACATGATGCTCGATCAGATAAAAATAGTGTTTCCTGACAAGAAAGATCCAATGATGCCCAATGGATGGAGATCCCAAAGCTAACTGAAGTGACACCGATGGAACTGGCAGTTGTCACCGACGATGAACTATAGAATTGACCAACGGAACAGAGAGATCAGAAAATGATAAAATATCTAGCTGGCAGAGCTAAGGATAGACTTAATTCGTTGTTTTATTTGTTTTATTCAATGATAGTTAAGTAAGTGATTTGTATAGTTGGCAAGAAGATAACTGTGAGATAAATCAGGAGTTAAAGCCATAAATCAATTTGGCTGGATTGTTTTTCACGCCAAGAATCAAGAATCAAGAATCAAGAACCTAGAATTAAGGAAAATCATGTCTATTTAAGAGACAAGCATCATTCATTCTATGTGTGGTCGATAAGCAATTAGATACATGGGGGAGTGAACTGATAGAAGATGTTGAAGAGAAACTGATGAAGGATTAACTTCATGCAGTCTTGATCAATCAAGCTGAGGAAGAGCTAAAGAATTCTGTAGACACCGACGAGTAGAAAAGCACATCATCACAAAGAAGAAAGAGTTAAGTACAAAGGAATTGTAGTGTTACATTGATCAAAGAGATATTGTAAGTAAATAGATCTAAAAATCTACAATTCCCTTTGCTGATACTAGGAATCCTAGGAGTTTGCCTGATTGAACCCCAAAGGCACATTTCTTTGAATTGAGCCTAAGTTGGAACTATTCCATGCGATCCAATATCTTTCCTAAATCAGAAATATGCATACCCCTTTCTTTGGATTTAGCCAGTGTGTCATCGACATAGTCTTCCATGTTCTTGTGCATCATGTCATGGAATATGGTTGTCATAGCTCTTTGATATGTTGCTCCGACATTCTTTAGCCCAAATGGCATGACGTTCCAGCAAAATGTGCCCCATGTACATGTGAATGCAGTTTTCTCTTGGTCCTCAGGGGCGATCTTGATTTGATTATAGCCCGAGAATCCATCCATTAATGAATACATCTGGTAGCCAGCTGTAAGTTCTATGATCATGTCAATATTTGGTAGAGGAAAGTCATCCTTTGGACATGCTTTGTTGAGGTCTCTGAAGTCCATACAGATCCTGATAGATTTATAAGTTTTAGAAACATGGACCACATTGGAGATCCAAGCTGTGTAGGCAATGACCCGAATGAATCCAACTTTTAACAAATTTTATAATTCTACTATTACCAGTAATGCAACATGAGGATGCATTTTTGTAAGTTTTTGTTTCATGGACTTGATCCCAAGAGCTATAGATAAGTGGTGCATAATGAGATTGGGATCTAGCCTTGGCATATCAGTGTAGGACCAGGAAAATTTGATCTTTTTCTCCTTTAGGAACTCTATGAATTATACCTTTTCTTCTTCTGATAGGGATTGTGCTAGATGAACTATCTGAGGATCGTCAATAGTGCCCAAGTTCACTGGCTGTGTTGGTTCAATTAATACCGAAGATCTTTCCTAGAAGTGTTCAGGGAGGATATCAAGAGTCTCATCCTTTGGCACCTCTAAGAGGTTTTCACCATTAGATACATCTTTTTTCTTTACTATTTTGGGATTTGATACTGCCACAGAGTGGTTTTCACCATCAGTCCGCTTTTTCTTTTTATTTTTTAATTTGTGACTAAGAAACTTGATATCCTCCTGTGACATGTTCTCGCTCCTTGCATTAGTGGAAGAAGGTTGAGTTTCACAAGCATTAAGATAACAAGCCAGGGAGTGGTCATTGGGAAAGTTGAGGATAGGGGTAGGATCTATTTTGGTCCAATCAATGAGGTCTGGAAGTACCAATTTTAGGGAATCAGATTCTGAGAAGGACAACATCGTGTTAGTATCAAAACTATTAACCGACATTACACGGTCTGTTAAGTTAGTATCTTCAATGATAAGATCAATAAGAGCGAGATCATTGTTAAAAGGAACGTTGTCAGTCATATATGGATCAAACTCTAGTGACTCATTAGTAGATAACTCATCATCATCCCTTTGTAAAAGGAGGCTTCTTGCTTGTAGTCTATGAAATTTTTGTAGAGTTATGTATTCACCAGTGTCTCCATCAATGATCGGGGGAAGGAACTCTTATTCTACTTCAGGAGGATCAGTGTCATTGAAAAGGATGTTAGGTCGTCAACTAGGAGTTGCGAAAGTTGCAAACATGTGAATTGTGTCTATCCCAATTTCTTCAGAAGCAATAGATAATTGATCATACTCATAGTCATGAGAGTCTGTGATATCATCATCAGATCTATTCAAATATTCAGCAATATTTATTTGATGGACTCGATTAGCTACTTGTAGATCAAAATGAGGTAGATCTAGGACATGTGTAATGGTGACCAATTGCCCCTAGTTAGGGTGTAAATTATGTTGTCGGGGTTCCTCTTCAGTGATTGTAGCTATGGTATCTCCTACCTCTTGAATGGGCAGTTGTTCTAGCAAAGGAGTATGAAGATCTTGTGGTACCTTGAAACTAGGTATGTAGCATTCTCCTTGATATTCAAGATTATCTATACCAATATGTAGCAATCTCTCATAAATCCATGGGTCTGATACTATTTCATCTATTTTATCACTCTCTACTTCAGAAGGTGGGCTCTTCTTTGAAGTAGGTTTGTTGGTTTGAGTATTAAAGCCCAATCCTATTTTATCTCTATTGAGGTAGAAATCCATGGGTATGGGTTCAATGATCCCTTGTCCTGTGTCATTTAGAGGCCATTTTCCTTTGTATCCCATTTGTTTGAGAAAATCATATCCCTTTCCATACTGTTCTAGGGATATCCTTACATTTTTGACCTCAGAGTCCATTGGTTCTCCTTTGTAAAGCCAATTTAAGACTGCCTACTCTTCTGTGTTATCTGATGAAGACGTGGATGCCTTTATCATACCAGTAGCCTGGTGTACTTCTAGTTCCTAGACTATGAGAGGTGTGAATGTTGATGATGGTTTTCCATAGGATCTTGGTGATATTGGAAGCTCTGTCACAGAGGGAGTCAGGTCCAACTTGTATTCTCCCATACCTATTTTTTGAAGTTTCAACATTTTGCTGAATCCTTTCATGACCATGTCTTTGGTAGTCTCAGGAGTAACTACATCCATAGCCTCCTTATTGTGTGGGATCATGCTACCTCCTTTTATATAATTACAAGTGTAGTTGGCATCCATAGGAATTGTTACCTCTATCCCATTATGTGGGAATTTGATGCATTGATGATAAGTAGATGGTACAACTTGCATCTCGTGGATCCATGGTCTCCCTAGTAGAATGTTGTAGGCTAGTGGTAGATCCAGAACCTAACATATAACATCTCTTTCAATTGGTCCAACTCTGATGGGTAGACAAATAATACCTCTGGAGGATCTTTCTTCCTCATCATATGCTTTGATGGTTATTTTATTTCTGGAGTCAATTGTTTGCTTTGAGAGGCCTAACCTCTTGACAAGATCCAGTGTATAGATATTTAATCCGATGCCTCCATCTATCAATATGCATCTAACATGGGATTTATGAATAAGAACTTTGGTATGGAGGGGTTGATTGTGTGGATGAGTTAATGACTTATCATCCTCCTCAGAAAAGGAGAGGTAATGTGGTGCTGAGATATGATTGACCATTGCTTGGAACTAGTTTATATCTATATCCTTAGGAACATTAGCAGTGTGTAGAGCTTGTTCTAGGATTTCTCTATGCACAGTGGATATTTTGAGCAATTTGAAGATGGAAATTTTGGCAGCAGTTCTTTGCAATTGGTCCACCAAGTCATATTTTTCTCCAGGGATAGTGACCACATGTTTTGCTCCTGGTTTAGGAATAGTGATAATAGGAACCTTGGGTGTGGATGTCAGTTTTAGAGGTCCCTTGATCGTAACCTATGCTTGGCTCTGGGTTATAGAATTTGTGGAGGAGGAGGCTCCTTTGATGGTGACCATGTTGATAGATTTTTTTTTAATGCTGAGCATATTGATCACATTGTCATTCTTGGAATAGGTGTATTTTACCTCATTACCTTTCCCTTTGGATGTTTCTCCTTGATTGTAATTGGGGAATGGTTTGTTAAATACTGTTTGATCTTCATTTGTAGTGTGTCTATCCACCTTGATCTTACCCCCTTCGATGAGGTCTTGAATAACGTGTTTGAGCTTGAGACAATTATTTGTCTTGTGTCCCTTGTTTTTATGGAAGACATAATAGGAGTTATCATCCCACCATCTAGGTTTGACCATTGGCTCCCAAGGTTTAGAATCAGGAATCGTAAGGACTTTTTTATCCACCAATGTTTTTAAGATGGTTTCAACAGGTTCTCCCAAAGGTGTGAATGTTCTTTGGGGTTTTGAATTCCATGTTCATCCCTTTTCATTATCATTGTTTGTTTTAGGAATGGGAGGTGTTATTTTAGCCTCCTTACTTGCTTGCATACCATTGGTAAGGTTGAATGCTTTGGTTTTAGATTTAGTGTTGGAAGCATCAACCACTCTATCATTAACAACATTTTTGTTTTTCTTCCTCCATTTAGGCTTGGAGTTGGAGCTACTGCCTTTGTTTTCATTTTGAAGGGTGATCTCCCCCTTTTTGACCATGACCTCTTCAATACAGAGAGCATTCTTAATCATCCTATTGAAGCTAGGAGAATCTTGCATTTATAGAGCATAGCTCAATTCAGGTATGAGATTATTAACAAAGATCTCCATATTTTCTATTTTGGGGATGACTCTCGAATATCATGCAAAGATCTTCCTCCATCTTTGTAGGAAGTGCGTAATGGATTCTCCCATTTTTTTCTTGGTGTTACATAGATCCATCATGGTAACGTCATGTTGGATGTTGTAAGAGTAATGTTGAATGAACCTTTGCATCAACTCCTCGAATGTTTTGACTTTAGGATTCAATTTTGAAAACCACTCCATAGCATTTTCTCCTAGACTTCTTGGAAACAGTTGCATGAGGTAAGTGGGTTCATGCATGTACTCAATGCTAAGAGAACAAAATTCTATCACGTGGTCATGTGGATCGGTTTCCCCTGTGTATTTGTTGTATTTTGGTCTTGCCACATTAGGAGGAAACAGAACCATTGTGATACTCTTATCGAAAGGAAATGGACAAATGGTGTCTAAAGAGTATTTTATTTTTGGTTTATCCTTCTCTTGTTTGACGTTTGTGAGCTCAATTTTCATTTGATTGATCTTTTTAGTAAGGATAGATATGGGGTTTGGTACCTCCTTTTCTTTGAGATCATTCACATCATAATCCTGGGGTAATTTGACACCCATGGATGCTAAATGAAGGAATTATTTCTCTTTGTCATCCCCAATTATTCATTCTAATAGCTTATGGACTCTCTTAATCTATTTAAGCTTCTCATATTCATCTTCAGGGATCTCTTCGTCACTATCTGACGCAAACAGATTACGTTCAAACCTGGGTCTTTCTTCCTCTTCCGTGCCTATGGATTGTGCTTATTTTCCATCATCATATCCCTCAAAGGCCTTACTCCAATCGTTAGTGTTGCTACCCATTTGAGGTGAATCAAGATCAAACAGGGAATTGCGAGAAGTTTCTCCTTGGAAGTTTGATGTTTTAGGAGGCACTTCTAATTCTTTAGTTGTGTACTTGTTGCATCTCATGTTAACCATGAAGTTTGTTTCTCAACATTGTCAACATTTCCCAATAGTGCAAGCAAGGATTACAGATCATTCAAGTTGGGGCGTCTAGGTAGAAGTCACTGTTTGTTTGTTGGTGGATGTAAATGATTCCAGTGTCAGAGGGTTAGAATGCCCTAATAGTGAGCTAGGAAGCAAGTTGTTGATAGAGAATGGGTAGACCACACGTATTGAACTGATTGTGAAAGACTGACTGAGCATGTAAGGTAGACATTTTGAAAGTGTTTTGAAAATAACATCAGGGAGACTAGAAGAGACAACAGGGACCAGCTAGAGAGAAAAAAGGGTACCTAAAACAACTAATACTTCCTAGGAGAAGCTGCTAGAAATTCCCACTATCTTAAATACGAGCTCCCAAATACAATCCTCTGACAGAACTAGATGTGATCCTAAATCCTGGATACGATCCTAAAAACTAGATGCAACTATATGTTTGACCAAATACGATCCAATGCACCAAATATGACTCAGGAAAAATGGGATGCAATTTTATGATGGTTTTGTCAGTTTTGGTCCATTTTGAAAAATTGGCTTTTGAGGAACGTGAATTTGTTTGTTTCCAAATTGCATTAAGAGGTGTTGTAAGGCATGAAAAACACATGTACTCTCGGGCATGAAATTTATTGATTATTGTGAGGAGCTTATCCTTTTAGTGGTCTTTCTGACACGTCAGACATTTTTGCATTGTTAAAGGCATGGATCAAACACACATCTTTTCCTATTCTCTAGGTAGAGGATGAAAATCTTTGCTTGTTAACTTAAGTACACACTCAAATGTTAATCAGAATACAACCATCACCAAGCACGCAATGGCTCCAGTCATGATGCTATATTAGCTGACTCCAAATGCAAGTGACGGCATGATATGATAAGTGTCATGGGGAAATTACTTTTTGCCTTGCACAAAGATTATCACCCTTTCGGGGATGAATCAGGAATTCTTTCAGTTGAATGTTTTGTAGATTATTGGGCAATCTGTTCAAAACTGTCCCCCATAGAATTGCACAAGGAAAAATTGAGGCATATAGCCCTATGAGTACCTGAATATATATAGTCTTGCAAGCAAGATTCAAGCAGCTCCGCTCTATATATACCCTGATATGTTGAAGGAATGATGTCAAAATTCTAAGAACAAAACTAGTTTCATCTTTTGAGGCGTTGGCCTATAACAAAGAAACTATTTATAGTGAGTTGGAAGGGTCAGCGTAAGACCTGTCCTCACTTGGGTCGTTCCTAGGAGATTTTTTCCTCAACCGGAAGGCCCTCTACTATTAAAAAGAATGGTAACCAGGATTGGTGAGCTTAGGAGTTCTAGATTTCTAATTCTTCAAAAGAAGAAGAGCATACTCTCCTAGTCCATACCATTTTCTCCTCAAACACTATAAACAAGGTTCTTTTCCCCAAGCTATGTTGAGCTTCTTTTAATGATTCCTATTTAAATAAAACAAAAAGGAAAGTTTGTTTTGTCCAATTAACCACAATGATTTAATGTTTTGTTTTGTTCAATTACTGATTTCCAAAAGCAATTAGATGATTTTGTTCATTGATCCCACATGATTTAGTGCTTTGTGTTGTTCAATTAATTTCCAAAATGAATTAAACGATGTGTTTGGTTACCCCCAATTCTATCACAAATGATAAGACAATGTCTGATTTTCTAATTTTCCTCAAGAGGAAAAAAGCATAATATCTGATTGTCTTAGCAAGTGGAGAAAATGCTCTTAAGTGTGGAAAACAAATGAATAGAAGTCAAGATGGGGCTGGCAACCTGCAAAACCACATTAGCATTTATCTATTTTAACTTGATGAAAACCTCCCAACATGCCTTGAAAACACCTATCAAGCTGCAAAATACCACAACCACCACTTTGTCAAAATGTTACGATTAGTCAAATGAAATGCACAAACTTTTAAACTAGATACAATCCTAAAATTTTACTAGATGTGAGGTAGTATCCAGGATGCAATCCTATTTATTGAATGTGAACCCTTGCTAACCAGATGCGAGCCCAAACCAAATACAATCCGGGAAATCCTGGATATGATCAAAAATTTACACGATGCGAGGGCGTATTCGGGATGCAATCCTGCAATATTAAATGTGATTTTGTGTCTGATTCCTGAGCCTGCAAATTTCCAAAAAAGTGTTAGAAAATGAGGATAGATTGAAATTTGAGCCCCACGGTGGGTGCCAAAAATGTGCGTGTGTATTCGGGAACCTGTTAAGAACAACACAAACACTCAATAAGTCATTATATTAGTCCAAAAGGGTTAGAAAAGCATGTGAAATCCACTAAAACTGATCTATTTTCTTCTAACTAGAAAGAGTGTAATTCATAACATACTAGCCCTGAGAATATGCTATAAATCAGTGACCAATACTATTCTAGCATGAAGGATTTAATTCAAATATAAGCTAAAAAGATGAAAAAGCATGTAATCTAGCTTTAAAAGATGGATTTAAAACAATGAACTAGCATGAGATAAAGAGTGTAATGTAAATATAAGAGTAGTCCTATAGCATAACAATGTATTTTTATCTAAATGTGAAGGCTTATTTGCTCTCAAAACAGGCTTCTATTTATAGAAGAATGGGGGAGAGAGAGAGGGGGGACAAGGTTCATTTATGAATTAGGCATGGGAGAGACATGAGCTTAAGGAATCTTCATTAATGAGGCATTAATGAGAGCCTTAAAGAAGCATGGGAGGATGGCTTGAGAAGGTGGACCTTAAGAAAGTCCAGCTTGAGAAAGTGGACTTTCTCAAGTGGGTGGAGTTGCTAAGTATTCCTTAATGGAATGTGACAACATTAGGAGGTGGGTTAGGATAGAATTTAGGATTAGGATTAGATTAGCATGGGTGAATGGGTTGAGAAGGGTTAGAACCTAGGGTAGAAGTGGTTGGATTAGGTTAGGTTGGGGTTTAGGGGAATATTAATAAATAAATTAAATTTATTTAATTCATTTGGAAATATAGGAATTAATTATTTAAACAATGAAATTGATTTTTAATAATTAGGGGACTATAGCCATTTTAATTAAATTAAATAGGCTAGGGGAATGAGTTATTTTGCAAGTGGGTATTTGATTAGGGACTTATTTAATTTCTTTATAATTAAATACTATAGCCATATTTTATTTTGGTTTGATTTAATTGGTTGAAATTGATTTAAATTGTATGGCTATAATAGTTAATATAAATCAGTGATAAAAATCACTTAGGACATTAAATTGATTTAAAGAACTATGCCAAGCAGTAACAGGGTCATTTGGACATAATCGAGGGTATGATCACACTTAGGGAAAATAGGGTCTATAGTTGCTACAGACCAAATTTAGGTGGTTACACACTTCGCCGGTGTAGTCTGTCACTTGATGAATACTAGACTTTTATGCATTGCTGAAAGCATAACCTTTATTCCATTGGTTCTCTGAATTCTTTGGCATGACCATACAGATGATATCAAGTTGACATCAATGACAATACAAACCATTAACTGATTTAATGTCTTGAATCATCTTCAACTTAATATAGTCAATCATTTAATCAGTTACATGTCATCAGTACTTTCAAAAATGCATCATGCAATCTCTAAATGCATCTATATGCAGACTCTTAGGACTGCCACTAATTTACAGATATTGTAGCATTTTATCATCATTGGGTGCTTTTAAGAATGGATACCACCTGATAGTACAACAATCACTAATCTCCACTAATATTATGAAAGTATCAATACTATGTTTATTGAAATGTCAGAAATAGACTTAGACATCAAGGCATAGAAGCTAGGATAATAAAATAGTCACCTTCCTTTTATTATCTAAGAATCTATGTAAGGCAAGATATTGGACCCGCAATGACCTTGAAAATTTATATCCTTGGATACATTATGCTTCGTATACCTTAGTGAGAATTTGAGTTAGAAAATAGACAAGGAAATTGTTTCAACCTCACCGTAGTTTACACATAATAAAGATCAAGATATATGCGGCTATCCACTCATGGTGGCAGCGCTTACCATAAACATCCAAGTTAGGTGAAATTTATAGGATCATTTGGAACAATCATCATATGAAAAAAACTAAGAAAATGTTATGCCCCCTATCCTTGCGACTCTTTGTCTTTGCGCAGAGGTCATGGAGTAACTCAAAAGATATAAAACTTATAAATTGTGAATCAATCAAATAAAAATCATAACTGCTTAGATGCCCCTAGTGAAAATATCATCAGAACATAAAAGATTTATAATCAAACAAAGATCAAACTATGTTTAGGCAGTATTGAGAAATACTATTAATTTATTTTTCAAGTGCATTAGAGATTTCATCAATGAAAAGTTGGAATTCAAGCAAAATGTGTTCCATGTCTGTGTATAACTTTTTTCCTGTTTGTAATCCAATGTAGGTTGTAGGAACATCATTCATGTTAATGCAATTTTTGTGTCATCCCTATTTCATGAAAGGGATAGTTTAGTGAAAGTTTCAAGAAGTATCCTGTCACAAGAAAAACCAGCCTATGACAACCTAGTAGACGCAACCTATCAAACTGGAAAAGATGCCCCTAGTGTAGAATGACTTGATCCTAAGACAGAAATACAAAAAAATCCCAAGCAAGGGTAAGATAGTTATTTAGGAATCAAAGTCGATGTTTAGCATAGATGCAATCGTGAAGGCTTGGCATCAGCAATGTATTGATAGATGGAGCCCAGAATACAAGTGACGCCTGATTGCCAAGTTTCCACCACTTGACAAGATATTTTCTTTCTTCTTTATTTGCTACCAGGATGCCCATTTTACCAGGTTGTCATCAAGGCACTTTTCTCTTTTTCAATTTTTTTTCTTTTTTTCTTTTTTGAATGTTTTTGTAATATCAAGGCACCTATTTGCCAAGTTTTCACCAAGGATACCTTTCTTTGGGACTTTTTCCACTGTTTTTGGATTTCTTTAGGATCAATTTTTGAATGTTTTTGGTATTTTATGAGAACTATCTCTCTGTACAGGCTCTGCTAGCCGAACATCAAGTATAGAACTGCTTCAAATGTAGAGTATTGATATGATCTTGAAGAACATCTCCCTTACGTGTAGCTAGTTGATAAGCTCCTATCCCAAAAGTAGTAGTGATACCATAAGGTCCCAGCCAATTAGGTTCAAATTTTCCTTTCTATTCTCTATTAGGCTAGTTCTTAGGATTCTCCTTTAGGACGAGATCCCCCACTTCAAATTTTCATAGTTTGACATTTTTATTGTATCCCTTGAAAATGCGTACTTGGTACACCTTTAGATGATCGAATGCACATTTCCTGTGCTCATCAAGTAGGTCTAAAGAATTCACCCTTTCATCACGGTATTATTCATCAGTAACAAGACCTTGTAAATATATCTACAAAGATGGGATTTCAACCTCAATAGGTAGTACTACTTCAGTGCCATAGACCAATACAAATGGTGTGGCTCCTGTTGGTGTTTCGATACTTGTTCTGTAGGCCCATAACATTGGATTTAGTTGTACATGCCAGTCTCTACCAGACTTACTTAATGTTCTATGTAGGATCTTGAGAATATTATTATTAGATGCCTCAGTCTATCCATTACCTTGAGGATAATAGATTGAGGAGCAATGTTGAGTATGTGGAACTATTCACAAAGGTCATCAATGTCTTGATTTTTAAATTGGCCCCCATTGTCTATTACAATTGAAGATGGTATCTCATATCTATAGATAATGTAGTTCAGAATGAACATAGCCACCTATTTGCTAGTGGCTTTGATTAGCAGCACAGCCTCAACCCACTTCATGAAATACTCAGTGGCCGTAATGATGAACTTGTGTCCATTTGAAGAGTTGGGATATATTTGTCCAACCAAGTCAAAGGCCCATTGCTAAAATGGCCAATGTGTAATGAAAGGTATAAGCTCTCTTGCAGAAGCATGGATGATATTTCCATGTGTCTAGCATTTATGACATGTTTTGGAAAACTGAATAGCATCTTTTTCCATGGTAGGCCAATAATAGCCTACTCTGAGCAGTTTCTTTGCTAGTGAAAATTCATTTGAAAGTGATCCACATACACCTTCGTGGACTTCTATTAATGTGTGATCAGACTCTTTGATTTCTAAACATCTAAGAAGCGTACCATCAAGACCTTGTCAATATAATTTATTAGTTATGAGAAAATAAAGCGATGTTGTCCTAATCAATCCTCTTTTATCATTTCGGGAGAGATTAGTGGGAATGGTTTGGTCAGTTAGGTAAGCAATGATATTAGCATACCAAGATTGGTCTGGGGTGTTCAAAGGAAAGATTACTTGGTATTCAGGGGTATCAAAGGTAGGATAGGATAGCTATTCCACCAATAAGTTGTAGAAAAATTTATTTTCCTCCTGTTGTAACATGGACGCCAATGTAGCCATGGCATCTGCAACTTTGTTCTCTATTCTGGGTATCTGCTAGAATGTGACGAAGACAAAGTACTTTTTTAGGTCATTAGCCAGTTTTTTGTAGGGTGTCAACTTCTCATCTTTCATCTGGTAATCTCCATTTGCTTGATATATAATGAGCTGGGAGTCACCATACACATGTAACTCTACAATTTTCCACTCTATGGCAAGTTTGAGACCGTTTACCAGTGCCTCATATTATGAAATGTTGTTCATGCATGGGAAAATCAATTTGTAAGACTTGGGTTATCTTGTAGCCTTGAGGAGATATGAACAAAACTCCTTCTCCAGAGCCTTGTAGCATGAAAGAACCATCAAAGTACATCTTCCATGGGTACTCAGTTAGATGCATAATGGTCTCATCAGGGAATTCAATCTTGAAAGGTTCATCATCTTGGAGTAATGAATCATCTAGTTGATCCACGAGGACTTGTCCCTTAATAGATCTTCGGTCTACATACTCAATGTTGAATTCACTTAGAATAAGGACCCATTTTGCAAGATGTCCTGTTAATGTTGTCTTACTCAAAAGGTACATCAGAGGATCAATCTTAGTAATGAGCCTTACTATATGTGAGATCATGGAGTGTCTCAATTTTTGTGATGCAAAGATGATTGCTAAGCATGCTTTCTCAATAATGTTGTAATTGAGCTCATAGGAGACTAGTTTTCTACTAATGTAGTAGATAGCTCTTTCTTTCTTAGTTTCATCCTCTTGTTCTAGTAATACTCCTATTGATGTAGCTGTAGCTGAAATATACAAGAGTAATGGCTTTCCATGAATAGGAACCATAATATTAGGAGGAGTAGCTAGGTACCCTTTTAATTCCCTGAAGTTGGCTTCACAGTGTTCATCCCATTTGAAGGTGACCCCTTTATGTAGAAATTTGGTAAAGGGTTGTGCTCTGTCAGCAATTTGTGACATGAATCTCCTGATTGATTGAAGTCTCCCTTGTAATGTCCTCATTTGACTGATGTTTCATGGAGGATTCATCTCTAGAATAGCTTTGACTTTTGCAGGATCTACCTCAATTCCCTTCACTAAAACTATAAATCCTAAGAGCTTTCCTGATTGGACCCTAAAGGCACACTTCTTTGGATTGGTCCTGAGTTGAAATTGCTCCATTTGATCCAATATCTTTCTCAAGTCAGCAATGTGAGTGCTCCTTTTCTTTGATTTGGCTAAGGTGTCAGTCACGTAATCCTCCATGTTTTTATGCATCATGTCATGGAATATAGTGGTCATTTATCTTTGATATGTTGCACCGGCATTCTTTAACCCAAATTCCATGACATTCCAGCAAAATGTTCCTCATATGCATGTAAATGCAGACTTCTCTTGATCCTCAGGGGCAATTTTTATCTGATTATATCTTGAGAAACCATCCATTAATGAATACATTTGGTAGCCTGTTGTGAGGTCTACGATCATATCGATGTTAGGTAGTGGGAAGTCATCCTTTGGACATGCCTTTTTTAAGTCTCTTAAGTTGGTACATATCCTGATAGATTTATCAAATTTAGACATAGGGACCACAATGGAGATCCATCCTGTGTAGGAAATGACTTTGATAAATCTAGCTTTTAACAATTTCTCTAGCTCTGCTTTTACTATCAATGCAACATGAGGATGCATCTTTCTAAGTTTTTGTTTCACGGGCTTGATCCTAGGATCTATACATAAGTGGTGCATGATTAGGTTAGGATCTAGTCTAGGAATATCTATATTAGAAATGTGAAGTTGATCTTCTTCTCTTTCAGGAACTCTGTGAACTATGTCCTTTCTACTTCTGACAAAGATTATGCTAGGTGAACTATTTGAGGATCTTCAATTGTGCCCAAATTAACTAGTTTTGTTGGTTCTATCAGAATTGAAGACCTTTTCTAAAAATATTCAAGAAGGATATCAAGAATCTCATCATTTGGCACCTCTGAGAGGTTTTCACCATCGGATATGTCTTTTGTTTTTAATTTTTTAGGATCTAACACTGCCACAACATGGTTTTCACCATCAATTCCCTTTTTCTTTTTATTCTTCAATTTTTGATTGAGAAACTTGATATCCTCCTATGACATGTTCACACTCCTTGAATTGGTGGAAGAAGGGTAAGGTTCACAAGCATTGAGATAGCAAGCCAGGGTGTAGTCATTGGGAAAGTTGAGAATAGGAGTAGGGTCCATACTATTCCAATCAATTAGATCTGGGTTCATTAAGGATAGGGAATCAGACTCTGGGAAGGATAGCATCGCGTTAGCATCATGACTATTAACTGACATGACATGTCCTGTTAAGTTAGTTTCTTCAATGTTTAGATCAATAAGAGTTAGATCATTATTAAAAGGGTCATTTTTAGTTATATGTAGTCCAAACTCTAGTGAAACATCAGTGGAACTGTCATCTTTATTTCTTTGTAAAAGGAGACTTCTTTCTTGTTGCCTCTTAACTTTTTATAGACTTAGGAAAGCACTAGTTTCTCCATCCATTATGGGGAGAAGAAACTCTTCCTCTGCTTTAGGATTATCAGTGTCCTTGGGAGTAGTGTTAGAATGTTCACGAGGTGCTAAGGGAGCCACAAACATGTGGATTGTATCTATTTCAATATCTTTTGTGATGACAGATAGCTCATCCCATTCATAATAATGAGAGTTAGTGACCTCATCATCAGATCTATTTAAGTATTCAACAATAGTTATTTGATGTACCATGTTAGCTACCTGGGGATCAAAGTATGGTAGATCAAGGACATGGGTGATCATTACCAACTTCCCCCAAATAGGATGTGGATCCCATAGTTGGGGTGTGTTTTCTGTAGCTATTGCTATCAATGGTATCTTTGAATCATTTGTTGTTGAGTCTCCTACCTCTTGAATGGGAGGTTGTGCTTACAAAGGGGTGCAAAGATCTTGTGCTACCTCAAAGCTTGATACATAATTCTCTCCTTGATAGTCATTATTCTCTATGCCAACATGTAAAAATCTTTCATATGGCCATGGTTCTAGTACTATCTCATATATTTTATCGCTCCCTTTGTTAGAGGCTAGGCTGTCTTTTGAAGTAGGTTTATCAAATTTAGTATGAAAACCCAGTCCTATTTTGTCTCTAGTATTCCAGAACTCCATGTGTATAGGTTCAATAAGTCCTCTTCCTATTTTGTTTAGAGTTCCTTTTTTTTTGTATCCCATTTGATTGAGGAGATCATATCCCTTTCCATACTGGTCTAGGGATATCTCTACATGTTTGACTTTAGCTTCCTCCAGTTCTCCTTTGTAAAGCTAGTCCAAGATTGCATGTTCTTTTGTGTTATCTAAAGAAGAAGTGGATGCCTTTACCATGATAGTTTATTTGTGTATTTCTAGTTCCTTGGATGCAGTCGGAGTGAATGTCAAGGAATTTTCTCCCGTATACTTGTCATAATTTGGCCTTGCCACGTTGGGAGGGAATGGAACCATAGTGATACTCTTGTCAAAAGGAAATGGACAAATAGTATCCAAAGAGTATTTTGTTTTGGGTTTATCTTTCTCCTGTTTTAGATTTTTGAGCTTTGTTTGCATCAAAGTGAGTTATTTGGTGAGAATGGATATAGGAGTTGGTACCTCCTTTTCTTTGAGCTTTTCCACATCATAATCCAGGGGTAATTTTATGCCAATGGATGCTAAGTGGAGAAATTATTTCTCTTTGTCCTCGTCAATTATCCTTTCCAGTATCTTATGGAACCTCCTGCTTTGTTTAAGTTTATTGTACTCATCTTTAGGAATTTCCCCCTCACTATTAGATCCAAATGGAGGACATTCAAATGTGGATTCTTCATTTTCATCAATATCTTCATGCTTTTGGCTTTTTCTATTGTCATATTCTTCAAAAGTTGCACTCCATTCCTGAGTGTTTCTATCCATTTGTGGAGAGTCTAGATCGAGTAGGGAACTGCAAGATGTCTCTCCTTTAAAGTGTGGTGATTTAGAAGGAACTTTTGATCCTTTAGAAGTGTACTTGTTTCCTCTTGTGTTAACCATGTGGTTATTCCTCAACTTTGTCAAAGTTTCCTGATAGTGTCAAGTAGAGTCTCAAATCATTCAAGTGAGTGTGTCTAGGTAGAAGTGTTGTTTGTGTTTTGGTGGAAGTAAATGATTCTAGCGTCAAAGGGTTAGAATTCCCTAATAGTGAGCTAGGAATCAAGTTGTTGTAAAAAGTGGGTAGACCACATGTATTGAGATAGATTATAAGAGTCTGACAGGACATGCAAGGTAGACGTCTAAAAAAATTTTTGATATAGCCACAGTGAGACCAAAAGAAGCAATAGGGACAGATTAAAGAGTCAAAAGGGAATCCAAAATAAACTATCTTCCTCTGATAGGCAATGATGCAAGTTCCCACAGTCAAATGTTGTCAGTTTTGTCTCAGACGTGCGTGGAGTTTTGTTTGATCAAAGATTGTGTTTTGAGGTTTCGCCAAGGAGTGAAAAACACATGTAGACCAAGGTTTGAATTTTGTTTCTTGTTTGAAGATGTTATCTTTTTAATGATTTTTAGTCACATCAAGCACTGTCGCATTGTTAGGAGTGTGAAACAGACACACATCTGATCCCTATTTTCTAGGTGGAGGATGAAAATCCTTTTTCATTGACTTAGGTACACACTCAAATGCTAATCAGAATACAACCATCACCAAGCACACAATGGCTCCAGTCATGATGCTGTATTAGCTGACTCCAAACGTAAGTGAGGGCATGATATGATGAGTGTCTTGGGGCAGTTAATTTTTTCCTTCCACAAGGACTATCACCCTTTTTGGTATGAATCAAAAAAAATTTCAGTTTAAGTGTTGTTTATTTTTGGGAAATCCATTCGAAATCCTCCTCCATAGAATTGCACAAGGAAAAATTGAGGCATATAGCCCTATGAGTACTCAAATATGTGTAGTCTCGCAAGCAAGATTCAAGTGGCTCTGCTCTACACATACCCAAGCATGTTCAAGGAATGATGTTGAAATTCCATGAACAAAATCGGCTCCCTCTTGCGAGGCTTTAGCCTACGACGAAGCAATTATTTATAGTGAGTTGGAAGGGTTGGCGTAAAACCTGTCCTCACTTCAATCACTACCAAGATATTTTTTCATCTACTAGAAGGCCCTCTACTATTAAATAAGCTTAAAAAGGATTGGCGAATGTAGGACATCTAGATTTCTAATTCTTCCGAAGAAGAAGAGCATACTCTCCTAATCCATGTCATTTCTCCCAAAAAAAATAATCAAACAGTTCATTCCCTCAAGAAATGTTGTGCTTGATTTAAAATGTCCTATTTAAGGAAAATAGAATACTTGAAATTAAATTTGCATTGTTCAATTGACCATAATTTTTAGTGCTTTGCTTGTCCAATTATTGATCCAAATTGAATTAAATGATTGAACTTGTTCATTGAGCCACAAAATTTTAATGCTTTGATTGTTCAGTTATTGATCCAAAAGAATTAAATGATGTGAGTTTGCTTGTTCATTTACCCCCTAGATTCTTTCACAAGTGTTAAAACAATGTCTGATTTTCTAATTTTCCTTAAAAAGGAAAAGAGCATAGTAATCTAGTTGTTTTAAGACATGTTTGAGAAAACGGTATTTAAGTGTGAAAGTTTTTGAAAAAGGGTTAGTATCAAAATCAATCTAAAAATCCCAGCAACCACACATGTTTAGTATTGTCTTCTTATTTCCTTCTCAGAAACCTGCAAGCACTTAGTTAGGCTGTCAAAAATAGGATCATGATCACGAAAAAAATCACGTTAGCAAGTTAGAAATCAAATTTGTCAATGTCAGAACTCTGTATTTCTACCCCCTAGATGAAAAATGATATTTCAGAGACTCAAAATGATACACCCTGAAAATGATAAAAGATTGACCCCAAACGATAATATTCACCCAGGATGATATTCCTTTTATGTGAAATGATAACACGTACCAAAAATGAAAAATAAGCTACCAGATAAAATTTTAAGGTCAAATTTTACCTTCTAGAAATGCAATAGCAGACGATATTAAAACTCTATGAAATGATAAGTTGCTCTCGAAAATGATAAAAGAATGACTGAAAATGATAAGTTGCTCCCGAAAAAGCTAAACTGCCTGCAAATTTTGAAAATGTCAAGGGAAGATAGCAAAATTTGGTGAAATTTCAAGAAATCTCGCTCCATGGTGGGCACCGGAGATGTGTGTGTGATTTTTTTACATGTTAAGAGAGACACAACACTTCAATAAATCATTACATTAGTGAAAAAAAGGGGTTAGCAAACATAGCAATCACCAAAACTGATCTATTGCTTCCTATCTAGGAGGAGTATGAAAAATGACATAATAGCCCTCAGATTATGCATATTACAATGACAAATACAACCTAAGAATGGAAGATTCAAATGAAAAGTAATCTAAATAATTCAAAAACATACATTCTAGCTCTAAATGAAGGTTATAACAATACAAAGTACAAATAAGCTATGATGCAATATAAATCTATATGAAAATGAGTAGCATAACAATGCTTTCAACTCTTCAAAATTAGGAGCATTACAACAAGACAATAAAAGACTTCCAATTTCAGGGCCATTTGAGCTCAAAATCCATCCTATTTATAGAAGAAATGGAGAAAGGGGAGAAGACTCTAGAAGGGCTACCATTAATAAGAGTGTAAGACTCATTAATGAAAAGTGGTGGAAGGAATATCTAAGAGCCATTAATGCTTCATTTATGAAAGCATTAATGAGGTATGGGTGAGGGTTTAAGAAGCATGGGTGAGAGTTTAAGGTCAAGCCTAACAACTTTGACTTTAGGCGGAGGGTTGAATTCCTAATCACACCTTAATGGAATGTGAAAAGCTTAAGGGTAGCTTAGGATTAGGTTTAAGGCTTAAGGCATGTGATTAAGGAGATAGAAATGGGAGGAGAGAGAATGAGTGGATGGGGATAAGCTAATTAGGGTTTAATTAGATAATTAAGAAGAATTATCATATGAGAAGGGGTTGGGATGAGTTTGAACTCATGGTTGGATATTTGAGATTGGTTAGGTTTGAGGTAATATTAATGAACTGAATTGTTGTAATAACATATTCACTCAATAATAGGGATTTAATTAATCATTCAAGCTTTAGATTGCTTTGTAATAATTAATTAGGACTATATCCAAATTGAATAATTAGGCTAGGGGATTGATTTGGCAAGTGATGACGTATAAATAGGATTTCATTAATTCCCTTTTAAATTAATTACCTTATCCAAGTATTGATTTGAATTGATCGAATTGAATTGATTGGTTTGAATTGGCTAAAGTGATTAATGTAAATTAGTGATTAGATCACTTAGGAGATTAAATCTGATTTGAAAGAATTATGCCAGCTGATTGAAGAGTTGTCTGGGCATAATTGAGCGTTGGTGCAGGAGCACACCTAGGCTAACCTCCATATTTGTGATGTTTTGTCTTTGTAGACACCTAAAATTGACCAGGTGTATCCAAAGCATTCAAAATTGTAAATCTCAGCCAAATGCCTCAAATCTCATCTCAATGCATTAAAATGGATCAAATCAAATGGACATTTATCAAGAAAAGAGGAAAAAAATCAAATTAAATCAAAGGATTAAATAATCATGAAATCAAATAATTAAATTCAAGCCTAAAAGGGATTAACCAAAACTATGCAATTGATTTTAATCAATTAATTGTATAGTTTAAATGAAAAAGATCAAATCCAACCCATTCACCCTTACATGGCTAAATTAATTAAATGATTGAGTTATTTAATTCCTAATTTCTTTGAGACAACCAACCAACTTTCCCTCCATTTGAAAACACCTCAAATCTTTTGACTTAACCAAAGCTTGATCATGATCAACTCACTCTACCCCCTACCCTTGGGAAATTACTATAAATACAAGCTATTTTCTTCGTGTTTGGGATCCAAGAATTTCAAGAGCAAAGCATCCTTATTATAGACATTTGGAGAGCATTTGAGAGCTTTCAATCACATTTCAGCATTTGCATAGCATTTTAGAGTATCATCTTTAATAGCATTTGTTGGTTTTATAGCATATCTTGGAGCATTTTGAGCTAGATTAGAGCATTGTTTATTATTTATTTCTCATTCTAGGATTTTCCTTGGGAGAGATTAAGACTGAGAGCTCTCTTAAAAAAGCTTAGATAGAGAACCATAAGATGTTATGGGTTTTAAACTTCAATGCTTAGATTAAATAGGATTTTCTTTCCATAGAGCTATTGTTTCTAATCCTAATTTCATGAAGGTGTTAATCTTACACACACAAATGGCACCCACTGTGGGGATTTAAGCCTCATTTCTAACATTTTATTTTGATATTTTTGTCTGTTTTGCATTATTCTTTGTGTTATTTTTTAGAAAAATAGGAGAAGATCCACCTATGCAATATTCAGAGCTGCCTGTGAACAATAAAGTGCCGCCTATGGAGTTTCTTTCATCTCCGTCTTTCATTCTTCCGCCGCCTATTAGATAAAGTGTGTCACCTGGTAGATAAAGTGTGCCGCCTGCTAGATAAAGTGTGCCACCTATGAACTTTTAAGAGCCGCGTGCCAGCAAAACTTGGCCGCATTTTATACTTTTTGTGCCGCTTGTTATTTTTATTTAGCCGCCTTTGGATTGTTTTAAGCCGCTTAGTAGGATTTAAAATCTTCTTTGAAAGTTTCTATTTATGCGTAGTAACATTTAAATGTTGCTTTTTAGCTGTTAAATGTTGCGTAAATCTTTCTGCTTTAAATCAGGTTTTTAATGGTTTGCTCACTATTTTGACTCTTTGTGTTTTTCTGTTCTGCAGATGAAAAATCACCCGAAAGTGCAGAAACCAGAGAAACGGGTCACAAGGCTTAGCAAAGAGGTGAGAATTAAGTTTTAAAATGACAAACAGATACATGTAGCTAATCTCTTAGAGATTTTATTTGAGGAGGAACACTTATATGATCACTACATTAAAGTGTTTTTTGCTTACAAAGAAAAGTTTCCCACTCTTTAATTGATTTTCATGCCTAGTTTTTTAAGCTTTGATTTGATAAAATTTCATTAAAAGAGATTTTAGGAGGGAATTTGTCATTTTAGATTTCCAATTTTTCTTCACTTTGTCTCTATTTGTGTTGACTAACTTGTTGGAGGAGCTGGAGTGGGAACGATTGCCACTAGGTGAGTGGAAATAAGCTAAATTGATCAAAAATGCGCCTAGCCCTTGCTAGCTTTGAAAACAAGGTATTTTTCTAATCAAGCTTTCATTTATTAACTTATGGAAAATTCTTTGAATCTAGTATAATTAGGGACACCCTACTATTTTCCATTTAAACGAGACATTAGGTATATGCTCTCAACTTTTCAAAGTTGATCAAAAATCCAAAAATGTCAAGTTTGGGTGATAGAAAGAAAGGGAAGATTAATTGAACCACACATCTCATTTTTAAGAACCTCCTTATCAAGAGGTTGAAAATGAACAATTTTTGCTTGAGGTTTTTGGAACAAAGAAAGACAATAGGGATATGCTCTTCACTCTTTGAGTGAATCAGATTCCCAAACTTCTTGGACTGAGTTCAATTCTTGCTTTCCATATACATGCTAGTTAAATAGAGTTTTAAAGGGCCTTCCTCCTGAGAATTTCCTTACGAGGACGGTGAGAGGGAATGACCTAAAGTGGAAGATATTCACTTTTACCATGATGTCATCCAACCCACTATAAATAAATGTACTTTACCTTAATCAAAAAATGACTAAACCTTGTGCAATTCATCCTCACTTCCTCTAGTAGTCCTTCAGGATTGTGCAAAATCATACTTTTGTGCATGTAGCAAGCCCACAAGGGGGTAAAGGATCTTGACAAGATTTAGAATGGAAAGGATTGAAAACCTTGAAAAAATAGCAAACCTACCTTTGTAGAGCCATTATTTAAAGCCAAATTTGTTTGACTCTAAGGTAGACTGTTTGGAAGAAATTTTTGTGCAAACCTGTAAAAACATCTGAGAACATACACTTTTAGTGTGGTTTAGGGATATGGTACAACTTTGATGTGTGTGTTGAGCTTGTACTCTTTTTTCATGCAAGATTCTATTTTGACAAATCTGATCAAAGCCCTTAAATTTTTAAATCCCAAAAACAACAAAAAAATTGATAAATTCAACTTTGATCAGTAAAGTGTCGCGTACCAACATTTCAAAGCCATGTACAAACAAAAGTGAGCCACTTATAAATCTTAAAGCACCACCTAAAAATTTTCAACAACCGCGTAAACCACTGGAAAGTGCCACATATCAACATTTTAAAATCACCTATCAACAGGCAAACGTCGCCTCCTAACTGTAGAGTGTCGCATACAGGATTTTCAGTGACCGCATATTAATGATAAAAGGCCACCTACATGCAGGTAAGAGCCACCCAGAAACAAAAAAGGGAAAATAGTGGGTATATATCGAGGGTTTGAAAATGAGAAAATTCCATTTTTGGATACCCTTTTGAGCGTTCTACCTTTGTGCATACTTAACTGGATAAAAATATGCCATTATTGGGAATTTTGCAAAATTATCCATGGATTGATCATTTAAGCGAGTTAAAACCCTAGGATCTCCATTTGATTCATGTTAATGCCAGTTTTTACTCGATCTCATTACATTAAGGCTACCCTACAACTAGATGGATCTTATCTAAGGCAAGAGTGTCCTTTTCTGGGTGATCCTTTTAGTTCTTCAAGACCCTTACAAGAACCCATCAAGGAAACAGAACCAAGAATGTCTTTCCCATTTGGCCATATAGAACCCGATCAAATTAATCATGTCAACAAGGATATAAACAACGGAGGGGGGAATGTTGATCCTAACAATAAAGGGTCCAACAACAATACCAATGGAGGAGAAAACATTGACCCTAAAAATCAAGGGTCAAACAATAACAACAATGGGGGAAAAATTGACCCTAATGATGAGGATTTAACTGATGAAAAGGTTAATGAATCTATGCAAAGCCCTTTCTTCATGAAACTTATGGAAAAAGTGTTGGAAAAAGACAAGAAGAAGTACTTTTTAGACCTAGCACAAACGGGTCTCAAACTTCCACATGATTATGATGTCACCAAACTCAAACAAGAAGAAGCTAAGGCTAATCCCATTGACATCATGAACAATCAATTTCAAATTTTTCAGATGCAATTGGACACAATAAAACAAAGTGGGGCTCCTATACCCTTTTCTATCGAAGCTTTGTGTCCATTTCCATTTGATAAGTCTTTAATCATGATTCCATTTCCAACAAATGCTATTTATCCTAAATATGACAAATATGAAGGAACATCTAATCCTCAAGATCACCTAAGGGAATTTTTTTCCCTAAGTCTATAATTCATGCATGACACAACTTACCTTATGAGGTTATTCCCTAGAAGTTTGGGAGGTATGGCAATGGAGTGGTTTTCAAAGTTACCCTCTAACACTCAAACCTTTGAGGAATTGGCCTTCAAGTTTGTAATTCACTATTCCTATAACATCAAACATGAGGTTACAATGCTTAATCTATGCAACACCAAGAAAAGAGAAGGAGAGGGGTTCCTACTTTTCCTACAATGAGGGAGAGCGATATTTTCTAGATACCCTCAAAGTGTACCCGAAAAGGAGAAGATGGATATTTTTTTCAATAGATTGAATAATGAAATGAACTATCAACTAAGGCTACAATGTCCTAGGTCATTTCAAGACCTAATTGAGAATGGGGTGACAATGGAAGAGGTATTGATAAAAAGTGGAGAAATCAAACTTTACAAAGATAACAAGAATAACAACAACAACAATACCTCCAACACTAATCAAAATTGAAATTCCCCCAACAAAAACTGATTTTGGACAAAGAATAACAACAATAAAGGAGTGGTTAAAGATGGATTGGTAGAGGCTAACACGTTAAAGGCTACCCCTTTCAAACTCACTCAAAACTTAGTTCAAGCCAATAATGTGAACCAAACACCCAAAGTGCCCTTTAACAACAACAAAAATAATAACAACTTTGGTAATAATCAAGGGACTCACAAGCCTAAACCTTTCTTTGCACCTACACCCAAAAGGACATTCACTAATTTGGGTGAACCATTGTAGAATGCATTAAGGACACTTATTGAAAATAAACTTATTGAATTACCAGTGGCTCAACCATATGAACCTCAAATCAAACCAAATTGGTGAATTGAGAATAGCCATTGTGAGTATCATCGAAATAGGAGACATAAGACCAATGATTGCATGCATCTCAGACATGTGGTACAAGATCTTATAGACAATGGTGTGATAAAAGTGGATGGCCCTCAAACTAATGAAGATCACACAACCTTTAAAACTCCTTTCTATAAACATGAAAAAGGAGAATCTTCCAATTCAAACAATGGAGGAAACAGTGCGA
>MU225821.1:2957201-2968178 GCA_018584345.1 Thuja plicata | reverse complement strand
TGCTTTCTTTCCCATAGAAATCTTAGAGGACTCTAATGAAGAGGATTTTGATCCTTCTTCCATGGACCATCTTGAAGAGGCACATGTCATAGACCATGATGATACAATGTATGAACCATCAAAAGAATTCATGTCCTTAACTCTTTCAAATGAAAGCCCATCCAATGAATCCTTGTTTTTAATGCACCTCAAACTTATCGATTGGGATCTTTTCGAGCCAAATGACTTACTCTACTTTACAAATGACAATGCAATGGCCTTATACCTCAATGCGGTTGAACCCGATTCTTCCACCAATGAACTTACTCTAGACATGATGATAGGGGCAGGTTTTCAACCTCTTAATACAAAAAATGAAGGGAAAATATACAAAAAAAAATGAGAAGGTCTAGTGGTGAAAACCACCATGTGGCAGTGCTAGACCCAAAAAAAGTAAAAATATAGGATGTTTCCAAAGGTGAAAACCCAACTATGGCACCTAAGGGAGAGAGGTTGGACACCTTAGTAGCTCATGAAGATGAAAGATCACTTATACTTTTTGAACCCACAAAAAAGGATAAGATTGGAATAGAAGAGGATCCTAAATTCATTCACTTGGCAGCATCATTGAGTCCCTTCGAGAGAAAAGAATTCATTGCATTATTTTAAGAAAAAAAAATCAACTTTGCATGGTCATATGCTGATATGCCCAGATTAGATCCAATTTTCATAATGCATCATTTAAATATGAAACCAGGGTTTAAGCCCGTCAAGCAGAAGTTGAGAAAAATGCATCCACATGTAGCCCTTTTAGTCAAAGAAGAATTGGATAAATTACTCAAGGAAGGATTTATAAGAGTAATAGCATATGCCGAATGGATCTCTAACATTGTACCGGTTACCAAACATGATAAAACCATAAGATTTTGCACATATTTTATAGATTTAAACCTTGCTTGTCCAAAAGATGACTTTCCATTGCCTAGCATTGATGTTATTGTGGATCTCACTATAGGTCATTCTATGTTTTCACTTATGGATGGATTTAGTGGTTATAATCAAATTCACATTGCACCTGAGGATCAAGAGAAGACAACCTTTACATGCCCATGGGGTACTTTTGTTGGAATGTAATGCCCTTCGCTCTCAAAAATGTCGGAGCCACTTATCAAAGAGAAATGACTACCATTTTCCATGACATGATGCACACCTTTATGGAAGATTATGTGGATGAAATTCTAGCTAAGTCACATAAAAGACAAGTTCATTTATCCAAACTTGAAAATATTTTTACAAGGATAGAACAATTCAAAGTGAGACTTAACCCAAAGAAATGTGCTTTTGGGGTACAATCTGGAAAACTCCTAGGATACATTGTTTCAGCAAAAGGCATTGAAGTAGATCCTGAAAAGGTACAAAAAATAATGGACATGGACATTCTAAAGAATATTAGTCAAATGAGGTCACTTCAAGGAAGGCTTCAATCTATAAGAAGGTTCCTTTCTCAACTGGCAGAAAAATTCCATTCTTTCACCAGAATACTACATAAAGACACCAGTTTTACATGGGATGAGGAGTGTGATAAATCCTTACATTGTTGAAAACATACCTGATGAATCCACCTATCTTGATGTCACCTATTCAAGAAAAACCTTTGTTACTCTATATTTCAGCAATGGAAAAATCTTGAGGAGTCTTACTGGCACAAGAGGATGATGAAGGAAAAGAAAGGGCTATCTACTACTTGAGTAGAGCATTGATCAAATATGAATTAAACTATAGCTTCATGGAAAGGGCTTGCCTAGCAGTGGTATTTGCCTCTCAAAAGTTAAGACATTATATGTTGTTGCATAAGGTGAAGCTCATAGCCAAGATTTATCCCTTAAAATACTTAGTAAAATAGCTTTAACTGGAAGGATTGCAAAGTGGGTAATGGTGCTTAGTGAATTTGACATTGAATATGTTGATAGGAAAGCAATAAAAGGTCAAGTTATAGCTGATCAATTGGTTGAATATCCTCAAAAATCTACACATCCTATGCAAGTGGAGTTTCTAGATTCTAAAATTGTGAATGTAGAAGCTAATAGATGGACTTTATACTTTGATGGATCTTACACCCAAAATGGTAGTGGAGCATGCATTCTTTTGATTACACCACAAGGTTACACAATCCCAAAATCTTACAAGTTATTGTTCCCTTGCACCAATAACATAGTAGAGTATGAAGCTTTGCTCATAGGTATCAAGATGGCCTTGGAATGGAATGTCACAGAATTACAAGTCTATGGGGACTCTCAATTAGTCATTAATCAAGTTAATGATGAATATAATACTAAGGATGAAAAACTGATGCCTTACAAGAAATTGGTGGATGATTGGAAAAAGTACTTTTCTTTGATTACTTTTGAACAAATTCCAAGATACAAGAATAGAGTAGTGGATGCAATGGCTACTTTGGCATCTTTACTTCAAATGCCCGATCAAAATGAAAAGTATGATTTCTTGGTGGAAGAATTGGTTAAACTGACATTTGACCTACCTGATACCCAAATTATTTCCCTTTTAAATGGACATGACTCACCATGGTATGGACCCATCTATGATACCTAAAAGACTAAACCTTACCTATAATACAAACATGTTCTCAAAAACAAAATTTCATAAGACAAGTAGCCCGCTATACCATCCTTTTTGACACATTGTATCGAAAAGGTCTTGACAGAATGCTCCTTAGATGTCTAGAGGAAGAGGAATCAAAATTAGCTTTAAAAGATGTCTACAAGGGGATTTGTGGTTCACATTCAAGTGGTTTAAACCTAGCTAAGAAAATCCTACGTATGGGGTACTTTTGGAAAACCTTAGAAAGAGATGCTTGTCAATATGTCAAAATTGTGCAAAATGTCGATACCATGGAGACATGATCCATGCACCAGCCTAAGAGTTATACCCTTTTGTCACACCATGGCCATTCTATAAATGAGGTTTTGACTTGATTGGCATGATTTATCCACCTTCTTCAAATGGACACAAGTATATAATCACGGCAACAGAGTACTTCACTAAATGGGTTGAGGTTGTCCCTTTATCAACTGCAACGGGGAAGCAAATATCCATGTTTATCCTCAATCATATCATTTGCAGATATGGTATTCCTCACACCATCATCATGAATAATGGAAAATAGTTTAAGAACAAAGATGTTGATGAACTTTGTGACACATTCCACATTACACATCACTCTTCATCCATTTACTATCCCCAAGGTAATGGACAAGCGGAAGCTACCAACAAGAACATCCTTAAAATCCTTAAGAGATCCATTGGCAAGTTAGGAAATGATTGG
This sequence comes from Thuja plicata, assembly GCA_018584345.1. Taxonomy (NCBI): domain Eukaryota; kingdom Viridiplantae; phylum Streptophyta; class Pinopsida; order Cupressales; family Cupressaceae; genus Thuja; species Thuja plicata. The sequence continues at coordinate 2,964,856 of MU225821.1, read as the reverse complement.
CATCTTCAAATCAATCTAGCATTATGAGCCTATAGGACTAGTATTTGAACCCTGACAGGAGCTACACCTTTTCATTGGTTTATGGGGCTAAAGTTGTTCTACCTTTAGAAGTTGAAATACCATCCCTGAGAGTCTCATTGCATGGATTAATCACAGATGAGGATTATAGAGCAGCCCACCTTCAACAATTGGAAATGTTGGAGGAACATCAAACTCAATCCTATGATCATTTGAAAGTGTATCAAAATAAAATTTCAAGGAACTATAACAAGCATATTAAACCAAGAACCTTTCAAGTAGGAGATCTAGTCTTGAGAGAAAATCCAAAAAACCAGGCCGATAGAGAAAAGAAAGGAAAGTGGGAAGCAAATTGGCTGGGTCCTTTTGTCATTGTTTCTTCATTTGGAATGGGGACCTAAAACTTGGCCGATTGTGATGGTGATGAATTGCAAGAACCTATCAATAGCATTCATCTTAAGAGGTTCCACACCTAGTTTAGAGGAAAGAGTATCAGAGGAAAGAGTATAAGTTGAGAGTATCAGATGAGTCAGCATCACCTTTGTACATGGAAAAATTCAAAAATACCAAAAAATGAAAAAATATCAAAATACAAAAAGATCAAAAAGTTTAAAATCCAAACACATTTGAGAAAGAGAAAAAAGTGTCTTGGTGAAAACCTAGCAATAGGCACCTTGGTAGAAAAAAATGCAAAAAAGAGAAAAGAGCAATAATCCCAAGAGGTGAAAACCTGGAAATAGGTGCCTTTTGTCCCATAGGTCTTTCCTAGTTACATTTGTACATATTGTGTTTCATCATCTCACTTGTCCATATCCTCATTACATCCATCATTTTTGCATCGTCCTACTAAAGTTTCAGAGCTGCTTTTTTGTCGCATTCTAGGTTCAGTTGCCCTAAGTTTCACATTGATCACATTTATCACTTGGGGGCACGCATCATAAATTTTTGGTACCAAACGGATTCAATTAGTGCAACATCTTGGTCACACATCAGAAGAAGATTTTCAGATTCAGAAGAGAGATTTTTGGAACCTTTGATAGATATCATTGTTCAACCCTAAACAGTTTTATCGCATAACATGATCCTTGAGTTTCATTGACTAATTTTATCAGGATTAAAAATTGACACACCCTAAATGATCAAACTGTATGGAATTCTTATTTTAAAATCTTGATACATTTCACAAACACTTGGAAATTTTTTATGAGTTTTTCATTAACCTTTTTCAAGTCATGTTCATTTTAGCTAATCGATGATGTTTTGACTAGATTGGCAATGATAGAGACATGATGTTTCCTTTAGCTTCTGAGTGACTATTTTGAGGAAGATCCTTTAACTAGTGTGAATTCATCTAAGGACATGGTCATCAAAGAACCACCGAGGACATTCATATATGAAGGAGGGTTAACCTTTTTTTGTTCACGCAAAAGGATACCTTAGCTATTTAGATCTCCAATATCTTAATACCATAATCCACTTGCAACATTGAATCTGATTAAACTGGTATTCATACTCCTATAGTTGGGCATTCAACTAGTGAGGGTTGTACTTGGTTTTGTAGAAGGGGTTACCACATGAGAGAAAGTCATATTCATATTCTTATGGTCGTAGTGGAACCAGTAAGGATTGTATCGACTCCTATTTCCGCAATGCTCTATGATGAAAATATATCTCAGTTTGCATTTCTTTTGCAAACCTCAAGGAAAATTAGTTGCATTGCATCTTCATGTTAGATTAATTGCATTTGCATGTTAGATTAATTGCATCTTCATGTTAGATTTAAATTACATCTCCAAGTTAGTTTTAAAATGGCTTGTCTTTCTAGCAATTTTCTAAGAACAAGGGGGGGATTAAAAGTTGACAATACTTCATCAATTTAATGGTTTCAAGTTATCAAAATGAGATTATCTTTTGCATTCATAATAATTATTCATTATATATTCATATCAAGAGAAAAGCAAAGAAAAGAAACATTAATCATTATTCATTTATCCATATCATTTAGAATTGCACATCATAAGTTAAATTGCATACATCCAAAAAAAACAAAAAAGATAGTTGCATTCATTTATCATTACACTAAGTATTGCATCCATATCATTGCATTTCATAATCCATACATCGTAGTTAAATTAGAAAAGCATATACAAGGAAGTTGCATTAACATCATTTGCATCCATTTATCTATGTCCTACTCTAAGACATTGCATATATAGCATAATAGAAATAAATGCATCATAAAAACATGTAGATATGCATAAAAGGAAATCTCATAACATAATCAAAAGGAGGAATCAAAGATCATCATAGATAAATGTCCATTATCAATGTCTATAACATAAATTAGTACATCAAAGGTACATCAACAAATAATCCATACATCAAAGTCCTGATCAAATATACATATGATACATCATCACTGCAATATCAAGATATCATGGATCCCAATCTATCTCATGACCCAGCAGGGGCACCTGATCCATCTCCAGCTATACTTGTTCCTGAACCCCCTGTGCCATTTGGATCCCTATCACCTGCTCTATCCTATGTACTAGGAGGTGCCTGACTAGTGCCCGCACTGGTAGGTAACTGAGCCAAAGTAGTCAGAAACTGCTGCAACATAGTAGAAACCTGATCTAACCGAACAGTAACTATAGTCATCCCTCCCTGTAAACCTTGAACATCCTACACTAAGCCATCCACAATGGGAGGAATTGGAGGTGCTTGTGATTCTAGAGGAGCCTGAGGTGCCTGTGGCACTAATGTTACTTGTGGTATCACCGATGTCGTGCTGCTTTGTGGATCAACCTAAGGAATCTGTCCTTGTACTAGAACCTGTATGGCCACCTGGACACGTCTGTGTCTCTGTCTGGCCCACTCTACACCAACTCTAATAAGAGCTTGTCCCTGTGGTACCTGTGCCTATGATAATCTTTGTCTTGGCTAACTGAATCCACCACCTCAACCTCTAACATGTCCACCTCTCATCCGAGGTCCTGTAGCTCTCTATACTTGAGGAGCCCTAGGTGCCCTCTGAACCCTCTGTCTCTGAGGTCTCCTACCATCATCACCATCATCCGCATCATCTCCATCATCATTTAAAAGCTCATCCACATCAAGAATAGGCTCTGCTAGGTCTGTAAATTTGACAAAGCGATGTCGCATAAACCACTCTGGATACTCGGTCGACATGCCTACATCTACAACATGCGTCATCATATCCCAAATAGCATAACCCAGTTGATCAATCTATAAGCATGCCAACTGATAATCTACCTATGCTCCCCACATCGATCTCTCAGCCTGAACTCTAGCATAAAGTTCCATACCCTGAGGTATTTTTTGAACCCAACCGTACTGACGAAGTACTCTTGCAAAGAAAAATCTCTCAATAACTAGTGGTGATCGGCCGATCATCCACTGTGGAGAAAACATGTATGGTAGCTCATCATCATCCTCTCACCAACTCTCATAATGCAGATATGGTCTCCATATGACCTGATCTATATCATTAATAGTGTGTCTCCAAAAATCAACCTTGCCCAGACGATGCTGGACAACCATTCCATCATAAAAAAATGCATATAGATACCCTCAGGCCTGCACTCATGATGAAACTGGTCTCGTGATAGGTATATGCTCCCAAGTCCACAACTGTAATAAAATTGCACCTACAGAAAGATTTGCACTGTGCCTATATACAACCTCATGCAAATCATGATATAACTAAGAAAATATACAATAACCCCAATCAAATCTCTGAGGATGTACAATCAAATCCTCCAATATCTAACCCCATCCGACTACAAAGCCATGTCCTCTCCTGTCTGGAAGAAGTAACCCTCCAATCACCGCTCCTAACAATAAAATTACACCTGCAGAAAGAGCTGCACTATGCCTATATACAACCTCATGCAGATCATGATATAACTAAGCTAATATACAATAACCCCAATCAAATCTCCAAGGATGTGTAATCAAATCCTCTAATCTCTGACCCCATCTGACCGCAAAGCCACGTCCTCTCCTGTTTGGAAGAATTAACCCTCAAATCACCACTCCTAAAAATGTTGGCAAAGTAGGAAAAGAAGCAAACTATACCCAAGTAATACAATCATCATCAATGGTGTTGTCTCCAAACACCCGTCTACATACACTTCTATCATACACTGAATCATAATACACTTTCTCTCCATAAGTTGAGATCCTCAATAATCTATACACTTCCTCGGGCATGATAGTCATCTCGCCAAGGGGTAGATGAAATGTATTATGGTCTTAGTGCCATCGCTCTACCATATCTATCAAAAGACCTCTATTCAGCTGAAACCAAGGGAGATCTAGTAGGAAACTGAGATCACATGTCTCGATAGTCCGTCGTTCAGGCACTGTAAGCTCATCAACTAAATCAAAAATCCAAGATGCCACACCCTGTATCCGCAAATTACGGTAATGTTCCTACATTTTGAAACAAAGTGAATCATATTAGTCTTTCTATTGGTGGATCATTCTACATCAATCAAACACATTAAATCTATCCTTGCTCTATTTTGATTGCATCAACTTATTGCTCCTAACCTCTAGATCTTGAGACACAAGGATAATTTGTAATCATTTTTAAACAAATCTGATTGACCTATCAAACATTCATCAATATGAATTTTCTAATATCCTAAACACTAAGTGACATTCTGAACGTACATTTTCTATCTTGGAATTCAATTGAGTTATCTGGACGATCGATTAAAAGGACTTCATCTATTTTCTATCTTAGTTTTCAAACTTCATGGTAGGCGGCACTTTAATAACTGTACAAGGCTTTTCAAGCCCTGTAGCATTTAAATCATTAAACGCAACACTTTAATCATCCAAGGTGACACTTGGCTAAGTAGGTGGCCTTTTAAAGTCATACGCAGCTATTTAAGTATTCTATGCACCTTTAAAAACTAGGGTTTTCTAGGCGAATTTTGGCCATTTGGGTTGTAATTTTTTCCCTAATTCTTAGGCGGCTAAGGATTTCTCCAACACAACTTTTCAACACACTGAGGCAGCTTTTCTCTTCCCTAAGCGGCTCTTTATCTAACCTACATAGATTTTCACTAAATTTTACATAGAAAGCATTAAAAACATGTATTAAATGCTATTTCAAAAGCAATAAATGCACTAGGAGAGTTCAAAAAACTCACCAGAGGCCCGTAGTCAGGAGGTCTTTGATATCGGTGTGCTTTCTCGAACCTATGCTCTCAAATGGGGACCACCATTGTTGTCAATCGTCAGAGGATCAAAGCAAAATCTCAATAGAGAAAAGTGAAAATGAATAGTAAATTTGGGTTTTTCAACCTATTTAAGCTATTTTACCCTATTTTGTGAAATATTTGACCCAGTCAAACCAAATCTGCATATTCTGCACACTAGGGCATTTATTTGACATCTTTTAGCATCACTGTTTATCAGAAATGCAATCATCTTGGATCTATTCTATCAGTAGTATTCATCCAATTTTTCACATCTAAGATCAATATGATGTCATTTCTGAGGGGGCTGTTGGTTGTATCTCGTGTTTTTGTTGTTTTTCCCTGTTCCTTGCTCTTCCCTCTAAAAATTTGCAGGTTTTCATGTTTAACCCTTGCCCAAATTGTCAAAACCCTGCAAAAACCCTAAGGCATAATGTGAAACGATGCATTTTGGAACCCTTTGGCCATGTCTTCTTTTCCTTCGTTACCTTTTTTAAGTTACTTAAGGCATGTGCTATATTAAAAGATTAAGTCAGGTCGCTTGATCGCATTACCAAAACCGAATATGCCAAAACGTCTCCCGACTTTGCTTTTCCTTTGTGTCGCGTAGTCTTGATAAGAAACAGAATATTCCATTTATGACTCGAGACTTAGCGATCATTCTTTAGTCGGGTTGTCACTTAATGTCATGTTATAAAGCTTTGAAAGAAATGGGACCCGCTTCAGTCGGGTGATCGCTTGATAAATGGGCAAGTCAAAGAATTGTCAGCCGACTTTGCGATTCACTTCATGTCACACAGTCGCAGGATCAGCTCAGTCAAACAGTCAGGCCTTTTTCTTTAGTCGCGTGGTCTGGTGATAAAAACACGGTTAAGAGATAACATTCATGACCATGTGACTAACTGTTAGATGTTAAGTAAAGTTACTCAGTCGGGTTATCGCTAGAAAGGGGCAATGACTCAGTTATTCAAATGGACAAAAGAAAAGATGACATCTGTCAGAATGCTATTAGTTGTCGTGTGATTGCTTGATAAAGAAAAAGGATCAAGCGATAAGGAGACTTAAGTCATGTTACCCTCGGTCGCAAAGTCTCTTGATTTTTTAAGGGTATGTGAAATTCTGAAACAATTAAATGACAGTCGTTCGATGAAGTAATGAAAGGATCCAACGGTGGTCGCTAAGTCTCATGATAAAAGTGCCCCAAGGAAAAAGTGCTCCCGACTCAGCGATTAAGGTAGGTCGCGAAGTCGCTGAAAACAAAGAAGGGGTACTTTTTCAGTAAAAGGTTATGTTAAGCTTATCACCCGACTCAGCGACTGAAGGTTGTCGTGAAGTCTTGTAAAGAGGCATGAACATCTGGCGACTTGGCGATGACTGTAAAGTGTTAAAGTGCAATGGTTTGTCGCGTAGTCTGGAGAAGAATGCATGGTTAAGGTTAACTCTGCGCGACTAAGATTTTGTTATAGTCACCTGATCGCTAGAAAAATTGGGTTAAGCTGAGGTAAAGAAGGGCCGTTGTCACCAAATCTAATGATCAGACCATGGTTAAGGAGATATACTCACGACAAAGAGACTTTATGAGGTCACGAGGTCACCAGATATACAGGATCTATAAAGCGGCGCCATGTGGAGGATGTGATAGAGGAGATCACCCGGCGGCCAATCAGATAAAAGAAGTTTTGATTACCGTTTACAAAAGGTAGCTAAGATGTATGATAGGAGGCGAATCACAAAGTGCCATGTCAGCTATCTTAACCATTTGATGATGGCACCGAAATTTTAAAAGATTTAAATTCAATTTCCTGTCAACTCGCGCACTACGGCTAGGTTTTTGAACGTTTCACGACATGTAAACTTAAATGCAGAACTGACATTCTTGAACTTTGAGCCGTGTACTCTAAATCTTGTGGCTATAAACAGAGAATCGTGCATTCATTCTTATTTACCAAATTCATAATTGCAGAGCGAGATTATTGTTTCAGAGCAAAAGAGATATTCTAGGTTATTGTTGAGAGAGTGAATTGTCTGAAGTTTCAGTGAATTGTGATCTTAGATTTGTTTCAATATCGTCTGATCTAAGATTCAAGTGTTAACAAAATGAGTACAGCAATGAGCATGGTGTCTACCAGTGGAGGCAGTGGAGATGAGCCTAAAGGAAAACCTAGCTTCTCTGATGAGTTTCTGCAGCTGCTGCCAGGGTCCACTCAAAACAGGAAAATTGATGCTGGTGTTTTTAAGGATGACTTCAAAGACATCAGAGATGCAGTGACCCCGGAAACAACAGGTTATTCTCTGTTTTCCTACTTTTACAATAATGCTGATAAACCTATCCCTGTGTCAAACCCTTGGATATCTGGTTTGGGTAGGTTATTGGTACCCGATGTTTTCCTTGATGTAGACCTA
>MU225821.1:2911940-2949752 GCA_018584345.1 Thuja plicata | reverse complement strand
ACAGCCATCATTCAAGGTAAAACCTGCCTGAGTAGTTGTGGAACTCAAAAACGAAGAAGGATATTGTTTAGTCCTTAGCAATTAGGCTTTTCTTGTCTCTGAATCAGGAGTAAAGGTTCAAGGTTCACATAGACATTTCAAGCATTGTGATTCATACAAGAAAAATCCCTAACAGGGGCATCATATCATCCAATAGGGATTCTACAACATATCTTATATCAAATCAGGGGCATTAAAATTTCAAACTTTATTAGTGGGGCATTGAATCAGAATTTCAAATCAAAGTTTCATATCAGGGTTTCAAATCAAGTTTCAAATCAACACATTGAATCAGGATTTCAAGTCAGAGTTTCATATTAGGGTTTCATATCAGGTTTTTGTATCAGTCAATGAGCTCATCAGTAACAAATCAATGATCAGGACATCAAGTTTCTTTGAATCAATGCGCTTTGCACATCAATTCAAAGAGGGGTATTTGTAGACACCTAAAATTGACCAAGTGTATCCAAAGAATTCAAAATTGTAAATCTCAGCCAAATGCCTCAAATCTCATCTCAATGCATTAAAATGGATCGAATCAAATGGAAATTTATCAAGAAAAGTGGAAAAAAATCAAATTAAATGAAAGGATTAAATAATCATGAAATCAAATAATTAAATTCAAGCCTAAAAGGGATTAACCAAAACTATGCAATTGATTTTAATCAATTAATTGTATAGTTTAAATCAAAAAGATCAAATCCAACCCATTCACCCTTACATGGCTAAATTAATTAAATGATTGAGTTATTTAATTCCTAATTTCTTTAAGACAACCAACCAACTTTTCCTCCATTTGAAAACACCTCAAAGATTTTGACTTAACCAAAGCTTGATCATGAACAACTCACTCTACTCCCTACCCTTGGGAAATTGCTATAAATACAAGCCATTTTCTTTGTGTTTGGGATCCAAGAATTTCAAGAGAAAAGCATCCTTATTATATCCATTTGTAGAGCATTTGAGAGCTTTTGATCACATTTCAATGTTTGCATAGCATTTTAGAGTATCATCTTTAATAGCATTTGTTGGTTTTATAGCATATTTTGGAGCATTTTGAGTTAGATTAGAGCCTTGTTTATCATTTATTTCTTGTTCTAAGATTGTCCTTAGGAGAGATTAAAACCAAGAGCTCTCTTAACAAATCTTAGATAGAGAACCATGAGATGTTATGGGTTTTAAACTTCAATTCTTAGATTAAATAGGATTTTGTTTCCATAGAGTTGTTTTTTATAATCCTAATTTCATGAAGGTGTTAATCTTACATACACAGTCTTGTACTTGACATTGGCCAAGTCAAGATAGTATGTTTACTTTGGACCCTAGTGGGTCATAGAATTGTGGACTAGGTGAGTTAGTCATTAGGACTAAGGTCACCAAAATAGTCATTGTTAGTAGCTTTTTAAATTTCTTAGGTGTAGAAGGTTAGTGATGGATTTGAGCTTTGAATGTGTCTTAAACTCTTAAACATTGTCATAGAGATGATTAGGGGCCATTAATGAGGTTGGTTCCTCAAAATGAAGAGGTTATAGGTCCTAAAACTTAGGAAGTTGGCATAATAGCAAAGATGCAAAAAGTTGTTACAATGTTTTCATGACAACATTAGCAATAATTGCAAATGTTGCATGCAACATTTGGTTACTTTGGATCCCCCTAGAAAATAGGAGTGGGATGTCGACCAATAGTCCCTAAAAACATGGAAGAAGGCATCTAATGTATGGAGAGGCTCAAATCTCATGAGTAGTGATGATTGTAAGAAATATTGCTTTTTGAATATAGCTCTACAACTCTAATTTTTTGTGAAGAACCCGAGCATTTCATTGTGATAGTGCCATCTAATGGATTAAAAACTTTGAAATAATGATTTTTTTGTGTTCATAGGATAGTTACAAGCATCTTTCATTTAGTAAGTTAGCACTTTTGAGTCAGTCTAAGGTCCTAGATAAATTGTTATGTGTTTAGTGTGTTCACTGGTCCTGTCCTGACCAGTCAATCATTTCATGGCTCCCCCATGAAAAATAACCATGGGATCTTCCTAAGGGTGGTTGGATATGTTAGGGGAATCATTAGTCTATACATATGTAGGAGTATGATTCTTGTGGATTTTATTTTCTATTTTTAGTACTAAGCCCTAGGCGAGCTGATAGTGCCTGGTTAGAGGTTTAGGATTGAAGAATTGAAGATTCCTTGCAGGGTAGAGAAGTAATGTACAAAAAAAGTATATTTCTAGATAGGGTATAGTCATATCCTAACATTCTATGAGGATTGAATTCATATTAATATATCAGACCAAGTTTTGGGTGAGTTTAAAACTAAGATACAGTTAGTCCTAGAAATTAGGCCTATTAGCCCTATTGGTCCTAGATAATAGGAACCCTATGTACGGAGGGCTTAGGAGACTAAAAATTTAAAAATATATTGTAAAGTGATAAAGGGTACCCAAATGTTGGATTATTGTTTTGAGTTCTTTGGGAAAGTTTTGAAAGAATTGGGAAAAGGTCTCTGTAAAAGGCTATAAGGAGTTAGGCCTAATTAGGCTTCTTAGGGTCTCAAACTTGATCTCGACTAAAAAAGGGTCAAGAGATCCATAAAAATAGAGTCAAATGGGAATGTGTGTATGGTTTCCAACATGCTCAGCATCCCTACAATGATTCATGAATTCTAGTGTGGATTTGACACTTAGATCCTTCTAAGTGTAGGAGAAGAAGTGAAATACCCAAAGGGTGTTAGTCTTTCAAAGGTGAAGCACAAAGAGTGAGACTCTTAGAGGAGAGTTACATTAGGTCTTAGTTAATCATCTAAGCCTAATAAGGACCTAGAGGAGATTAGGATCCTTGAAGAAGACAAAGAAGGTCTTCTTAGCAAAGTGTGCAAGCAAGCCCTTGGAACACTTACACCATATTGGTATTTGAGATTGATTAAAGATCAAGCTTGTGGTGGATGTTTCAACCTACTAAATTATTTGGAGAGAATACACCAGTGGGAGAAGTAGAAGACAAAACCATGCTGACTAATTCTAAGTTAGCCAAAATGGTGGATGAGCAAGAAGAAATCAACAAGTTGTTAAGAGAAAGGTTGTCTCAAATGGAGCAACTCTTGGGAGAAGTCAAAGACAAAGCTGATAAGATGAAAGATAAGATAGATCAGAAAGAAGAAGAAGAAGAAAGGGAGAAGGGAGTGGATTTAGAAGAGGAAGCTCCAACCCCTAACCCTGTTATTGTTGAAGAATCCTTCTTAAAGGCACTTAAGGCTTTAAGTGTCAAAGCTTTGGAAGGTGTACCACTATTTGGTGGACAAATGGATCCAGATTCAGTTATGGATTGGATTGATAGTATAGAGGACCATTTCAAATGTGATGGTGTAATGGATGCCCAAAAAGTGAATGTGGCCAATTCAAGGTTGAGAAGATCAGCCCTCACATGGTGGAAGTTTTTTCAAATTGAAAGGGAGAAAGAAGGAAGGAGTCCTATAGTCACATAGAAGGGCATGGTGACTAAGTTCAAACAAACTTACTTGCCTAATCACTATGATGTTTGGTTGCATAGAAGAAGACACAATCTCAGGAAAAAAGATTTGGATGTCCAAGCATACACTGAAGAGTTCCAAAAGTTGTGTTTAAGACCATAAGTGGTGGAGGATGAAAGCATCAAGCTAGCTAGATATTTTAATGGACTAAAGTGGTCAATTCAAGAAGACATGAGTCTGGTGAACTTCAAAACCATTCACCAATGTTATAAAATGGCCTTGAAGATAGAGGAGAAAGGAAAAAAGAAAACAAGAGAAAACCTCCAAAGGAAGAGGTAGAGGAATGGATAGTAGAGGACAAAGAGGTGGCTATGGTGGAAGGAGTTCAGAATAAAGGACACAAGGAGAAGTCAAGTACACTGAGCAGCAAGAGGGAAGTTCTAGTAGAGGTAGTAGAGGAAGGAATTCAAATTTTAGAGGAAGAAGTGGTGGACAAGGAAGAGGCAATTACTTTGCCAATATGAAATGTTATCATTGAAACCAAATGGAACACCATGCCTATAGGTGTCCAGAGAAGGGTATTACTTCTCAAGGAGGTAACAAGAGAACTAATTTAGTTCATGAAGAGAAAAATGCAGCAGAGACACACTCTGTGGTACCATTAAATTCAGAAGAAGGTGAGAACCTCATGATGAGGAGAACATTGATTAAGGAGTCGGTTAAAGAAGAGACAAGACAAAGAAGGTCCCTATTTATAATCAAATGTAAGGTGATGGAAATAGTATGTAGAGTCATCATTGACTCAGGGTCTACTGACAACATTGTGTCAGAGGAAGTAGTCAACAAGTTAAGCATGACAAGGATACCCCACACCCATCCTTACAAGGTCACATGGCTCAATAAGGGATAGCATGTCTTAGTCAACAAGAAAGCTTGGGTTGAGTTCTCTATAGGGAGATATAAGGACAAGGTTCTATGTGATGTGCTACCTATGGATGCATGTCACTTGCTCCTAGGAAGAACATGGCAATTTGATTGCCAAGCTATCCATGATGGAGTGAAGAATTCCTATACATTCAAGAAGGACAAAGTAACTTTCAAAATCCAATCATTTTTAGAGGATGTAGATGTGAAGAAAGCTGGTCCTAATGTGCTTATGGTGGGTAAAAAAAAATTCATAGAAGCCATGGAAGAAGGAGAAGGAGTTGGCTATGCATTGGTGCTAAGGCCAAGATAAAATAATGAAGAAAAAGGAGACAAGAAATCAGAGCTACCTAAGGAGATACAAAACATGTTGCAGACTTATGAAGGCATAGTAAGTGATGGACAACCATCAGCATTAACCCCTTCAAGAGCCATAAGTCATAGGATAGACTTTGTACCCGAAGCTACCCTACCCAATAAGGCAGCTTACAAGATGACCCCTCAACAAAATGAGGAGATTGGTAGGAAAATAGAAGAACTCCTAAACCAAGGCCTTATCAAGAAAATCATTAGCCCTTTTGTCATACCCACTATCCTAGCACCTAAGAAAGGAGGAACATGGAGGCTTTGTACTTATTCAAGAGCCATAAATAGGATAACCATTAGGTATAGGTTTCCCATTCCTAGGATTGAAGACCTAATGGATTATCTAGGTGAAGCAAAGTACTTTAGTAAGATAGACATGAAAAGCACGGCTATCACCAAATTAGGATATATGAGGGAGATGAATGGAAGATAGCCTTCAAAACCAATTAAGGTTTTTATGAATGGCTTGTCATGCCATTTGGACTATCTAATGCCCCCTCTACATTCATGAGGCTCATGAATGAAGTCCTCAAGGACTACATTGGCAAATTTGTAGTAGTATATCTTGATGATATACTAATTTATAGTAGGAAAAGGGAGGAACATCTTCAACACCTTGAGACTATCTTCAAGAAGCTACATGAAGAGAAGTTGATGATCAACTTGGAGAAATGTGAGTTCATCAAAACAGAGTTGGTATACCTTGGGTTTTTTCTATCTCATGGCAATCTGAAAATGGACAAGACTAAAGTGAAAGCCATCATGAATTGGCCTACTCCAAGGATAGCAACAAAGGTAAGAAGTTTTCATGGCCTTGCTCAATATTATAGGAATTTTATAAGGCAATTTAGTGCTATTTGTGCTCCTATGTTGGACACAATCAAAGGAGGAATGAAGACTAATTTCATATGGAATGAACCAACCACTAAGAGCTTTGAGTTGTTAAAAGAAAAGATTTCTACCCAACCTGTCTTAGTCTTGCCAAGCTTTGAGAAGCTTTTCACCATTGAGGGTGATGCAACCAATGTGGCTATTGGAGTTGTCCTAAGCCAAGATGGTAGACCAGTGGCATTTAATTCAGAGAAGTTGAGTGAAGCTAAGAAGAAGTATTCTTCTTGTAACCTTGAAATGTATGCACTAGTTTAAGCTTTAAGAAAGTGGAGACACTATTTGCTCCCCAAGGAGTTCATTGTCTATTCAGACAATCAAGCTTTAAGTTTCTTGAATTCTCAAGAAAAGTTGAGTCACGAGCACATGAAGTGGGTTGAATACTTGCAAGCATCAAACACAAGAAAATATTACTCAACAAGTTGGCAGATGCCTTGAGTAGAAGAGCTCTTACCATTCAAGAGATTCAATTGAAGAGCATGGGAATAGATCATTTCAAGGATCTATATGTCGATGGTGAAGACTTTGCAGACATTTATAAGGTATGTACTGAATACAAGAATCATTTTCATAGCAAGTATGTTGAATACACTTTGCAAACCAATCTTCTATTTAAAGGAAATCAGTTATGTGTCCCTAGAGGGTCTTTTAGGGATAAATTAATCCAAGAAAAACACAATGGTGCATTGAGTGGTCACTTTGGGATCACTAAGACCCAAGAACTTGTTTAAAGGTTCTATTATTGGCCAAGAATGAATCTTGATGTTACGAGGTATGTGGAAAGTTTCATAATATGTCAAAGGGCTAAAGGTCCTTCTTCAAATGTTGGCCTTTATCAATCACTACATATTCCCACTAGGCCATGGGAATGCTTGAGCATGGATTTTGTAGTTGGGTTACCCAAGAAAAAACAAGGCATGGATAGTGTTTATGTAGTTGTGGATAGATTTACCAAGATGGATCACTTTGTGCCATGCAAGACAACTAATGATGCTAGCCAAATAGCCTCTCTCTTCTTCAAAGAGATAGTAAGAATCCATGGGTTACCTATGAGTATTGTGTCAGATAGAGACACTAAATTTATGAGTCATTTTTGGAAGATTCTTTGGAAAAGATTGGGCACAAATTTATCCTTTGGGTCTGCATACCATCCCCAAACTGATGGTTAGACAGAAGTGGTGAACATTGAAAGGAAACTAAGTGTCCAGAAAATAGTTCCCTACACTAAACTCCTGAGAAGAGGATCGTACAAATTCAGATTTAACCCTTAACAATTATAGAATGATAATACAATAATATGCATACATAGAAAAATGAGAATGACACAATGATTTACCCTAGGGAAAACCTTTTGGTAAAAAACCCCAGCACTCCAAAACCTGCATAATGTATTAATCAAAACTATTATTGTTTACAATACACTTGCCATGCAAGTTCTTTCAGGAGATAATCAACACTTAAAGACAAATCTGGCAGCATAAAAATGTTCCAACAATACACTAACTTCTCACTCAGATTTGCAACCCTAAAAAATGCTTATATCATGCGCTTCCCTTTTTAGGGAAACTTCCAAATATAGTTGTATTAGGGTTTTACCTTTCCATCCTCTACCATATCTCTCACAAAGTGAAACCGTACATCAATGTGATTGGTTCTGGCATGGAAAGGTAAGTTTGGAGAAGGTAGATACAGTAAAGAATGTTGCGGATGCATTGACAAAACCTGTGGGCACAGAGAAGTTCAGATGGTTTTTGGAGTCTATGGGCCTCTCGGCCTATAGAAATTAAATCCTATTATTTCCTTTGGCTCTTACAAGGTGCTCAACAAGTGGGAGAATGTTAGGAATAAGGTGTCTCGACCTTGTATATTTCCTTACATTTGATATTTTCCTAATGTCGGCACTTTGGACAATGTGTAAGGTAATCATGACTGAAACAGTTATGACAGATTCCTATGAGGGTCATTAATATTTGTAAGAGCTAATTATGGAAGATTTAATGATGGGTGAAGACATGCAAGACATGTGGCAACTGATCATGTTGAGTACTGTATACTCTTTTAACTGCATCCCAATGTACCCGTCGAGGTTTAGCCATAAACTAACTCAGGACTCCCACTGCTTGGGCAATGTCTGGTCTAGTACAGACCATAGCATACATAAGGCTTCCAACTACACTCACATAAGGTACTTTTCTCATGTCCTCCACCTCACTAGGATATTTTTGACAATCATCCATAGATAACTTTATTCCCATAGAAACAGGAACACACAATGGTCTGCAATCTGCCATGCTAAACATGTCCAACATAGACTTCACATACTTACTCTGACTCAACCAAAGTTTTTTTTTAGACCTATCTCTGTTGATTTCCATACCCAGAATATACCTAGCTTCCCCTAGATCTTTCATCTCAAACTGTGTTGACAAGTGAGACTTCAAATCAGAAATCATACCCATACCCTTCCCAATCAACAACATATCATCAACATATAATGCAATAATAAGAAGGTGATCATTGTCAACTTTGAAATAAACACAATGATATGATTTTGATCTTAGAAAACCAATCGACAACTCAAAGGCATCAAGTTTAAGGTACCACATCCTAGGAGATTGTTTCAAACCATATAGAGACTTCTTTAATTTGCAAACCAAAGACTCTTTACCTTTCTGAATATAGTGCTCAAGTTGTGACATATAGATCTCTTCCTCCAAATCACAATGAAGGAAATTTGTCTTCGCATCCATCTGTTCTACCTCTAAATCATACGATGTTGCTAGAGATAACAAAAATATGATAGATGTAAGCTTTGCAATAGAAGAGAATATTTCACCATAATCAATTCCCTCCACCTATGAATACCCCTTTGCAACCAATCTGGCCTTGTACCTCTCAACACTGCCATCTGCACAGAATTTCTTCTTAAACACCCATTTGCTTCCAACAGGTTTTCATCCTTTAGGCAAAGGTACTAGGTCCCAAGTTTTATTCTTCTCCAATGAATCCATCTCATCATCCATGGCCTTTATCTAGGAAACTACATCTTCCATACCTATATCATCTTTCACAAATCTAGGCTCATCAGTATTTGTAATCAAGGCATACGCACAACTGGAATCTCACATAGAAAATCCAAACCTTTCTGGTTTCTTTCTTTCTCTTGTGGATCTCCTCAAGGGCTGAGGTTGAGGTTGTTCTACCTCTTCTTCTAAATTTTCAGAGCTTCTAGAGCTCTCCTCATCATCAGATCCATCACGGTGTCTCTATTCAGTCTTCTCAGGGGTAGGAGGGAACTAAACAACATCTTCTTTCATTTCTTTTTCATCTGGTTGTAGCACAATAGGAGAAGTTGTTAGCTCTCTAAAAATAACATTTCTTCTATACAACACCTTACCAATCACAAGATCCCAAAGCTTGTATCCTTTCACACCAACACTGTAGCTGATAAAGATACATTTTACAACCTTGTTTTCCAACTTAGATCTTCTCTCCTTAGGCACATGTGTATAGGCTTCACAACCAAAAACATGAAGATGTCTAACTGAAGGATTCTTACTAGACCACACCTTCATGTATTTCTTACCAACAAGAGCTGATGTAGGAGATCTATTAACCAAATAGCAAGTAGTGGCCATAGCTTCAGCCCAAAACCTTTGTTTGAGGCCAGCTCCACTAAGCATACTCCTAGCCTTCTCCATCAATGTCATGTTCATTCTTTTTGCAACTCCATTTTGTTGTGGGGTATAAGGAGTTTTCTTATGCCTCTCAATCCCTCATTATTTACAGAACTGTTCAAATTTTGCCAAAAAAACTCACCACCATTGTCAGTTCTCACACACTTAATTCTTTTACCAGTCTGATTCTCTATGAGAGCTTTAAATTCCTTGAACCGACTGAAAACATGTGTCTTTCTTTTAGGGAAATAAATCCTGTCCTTCTACTATAATCATCCATAAAAGATACAAAATATATAGATTTGGAGAGTGAAGGAACTTTAACAAGACCAAACACATCTGAATGGATAAGATCCAAAATACTAGAAGACTTGTGAGAACTAGAGTAAAACTGAACATGGTTTTCCTTACCATAAATATAGTGTTCACAGAAGTCAAACTCAAGATTACAATCATTTGTCTCCTCAATGAGGTTTTTATTTTTCAAGGTTCTGAGACCCTTCTCACCAATGTGGCCAAATCTCATATGCCACAACATTGTCTTTTCTACAAGAAGTTTGCCTTCGAAAGTGTTAGCACCCTTAGGTACACTTGCTACACTACCATCAGAACCCATTACCATAGACTTCTTCACTGC
This sequence comes from Thuja plicata, assembly GCA_018584345.1. Lineage (NCBI taxonomy): Eukaryota > Viridiplantae > Streptophyta > Pinopsida > Cupressales > Cupressaceae > Thuja > Thuja plicata. The sequence goes on along the minus strand of MU225821.1, from coordinate 2,939,756 downwards.
TAGTTCAGATGGTGGAGATGAAGTGACTGCTACTCTCTTCCTTGAGATAGAAGAACTATTGCACTATAAAGTGAAAGCATCCAGTTGAAACAGGGTACCTCTCCTAGTACCTTTTGTGAGCACCATAGATCCTATAATCATCTTGCATCCTTCTTTCAAAAAAACAACTTGCACACCTACATCATTAATCATACTTATAGATAACAGGTTTCATGCCAAACTTGGGATGTGCATTACCCCATTGATCCCCTTTACTCGTCCATCAGGGAATCTGATAGTGACTCTTCCTTGTCCAACTATCTCTAGGTGAGAATCATCACCCAAGTACACGTTTCCACCATAAAACTCCTCATACCTTGAGAACCAACTTTGATGAGAGTTCATGTGAAAAGAAGCACTCGAGTCAATTAGCGACACATCATCAGATGCATGAGTGGCAAAGGCTACGACAAAAGCATCACCATCTTCTTGAGATTTTTTAGAATCTGAATCTGGGCTTTCCTTCTTCTTCTTTGGCTCTTTGCAGTCCTTATGGAAGTTCCCAGTCTTACCACAGTTCCAACATGTTACCTTAGACTTTCCAGGAGTCTTAGATTTCCCATGGGATTTGGATCTACCCTTTTTAGAATTATTGTCATTTTTCTTTCCTCTATCTTTAGATCTACCATGAATAGCAAGGGCTTCCTTTGTTGAATCAAAAGTCTTTCTTTGCATCTCTTCAGATAACAGTGAAGACACCACATCATCCATTTGGAAAGTGATAATAGCACTCCCAAGGGCCATCACAAGATGGTCCCATGAATCTGGCAAGGAACATAGCATGGTCATAAATCGATCCTCCTCCTCCAACTTAACACTAGTTGATGTCAACTATGCAATCAGCATGTTAAACATGTTTAGGTGATCTGAAATGGATCCTCCTTCCTCCATTCTCAGAGAATATAGCTTCTTTCTAAGGAACATTATGTTCACCAAGCACTTGGCCTGATACACAAACCCAAGCCGTGTCCACAATTTGCTTGCGATCTTCTCATCAAGAACATTCAGGAGAAAAAAATCTAATAGACAAAGTCTAATGAGACCCTTAGCTTTCTGATCCTTGAGATCCCAATCTTCTTGAGGCATGCTTACTATTTTGATATCATTATCAACCACCTCCCATACATCATGGTCTATGAGCATGTCTTCCATCTTGAGTTTCCACAACTCAAAGTTTGTTCCATTGAACTTTTCCACCTCCATTCTACTATATGAAGAACCTGCCATCTCTTCCTACAATAAGGTTATGAATACTCTACAAAAATACTCCCACTAAAATGGAGATTAGATCAAAAAACCCATACCCTAACAAATAGAACCAAAACTAGTCAGGCTCTGATACCAATTGAAAGGAAACTAAGTGTGCAGAAAATAGTTCCCTACACTAAACTCCTGAGAAGAGGATTGTACAAATTTAGATTTAACCCTTAGCAATTACATAATGATAATACAATAACATGCATACATAGAAAAATGAGAATGACACAATGATTTACCCTGGGGAAAACCTTTTGGTAAAAAACCCCAGCACTCCAAAACCTGCACAATGTATTAATCAAAACTATTACTATTTACAATACACTTGCAATGCAAGTTCTTTCAGGAGATAATCAACACTTGAAGATAAATTTGGCAGCATAAAAATGTTCTGACAATACACTAACTTCTCACTCAGATTTGCAACCCTAAAAAATGCTTATATCATGCACTTCCCTTTTTAGGGCAACTTCCAAAGACAACCGTATTAGGGTTGCAAAAGAGTGTACAGTACTCGACATGATCAGTTTCCACATGCCTTGCATGTCTTCAACCATCATCGAATCTTCCACAATTAGCTCTTACAAATATTAATGACCATCATAGGAATCCCTCATAACCGTTTTAGTCATGATTACCTTACACATTGTCCAAAGTGCCAACATTTGGAAAATATCAAATGTAAGGAAATATACAAGGTTGAGACACCTTATTCCTAACAAACATAAGCCTTGGAAATCTACTAAGGTGCTTGACCAAGGTATATGGATAGACATGGGATCAATTGATTGGACAGGCTGAGTATGCTTACAATGACACTATAAATAGGTCAATAGGGAAGAGTCTCTTTGAGATAGTATATGGATTACATCCTAGAGGAGTCTATGAGTTGAGAGACTTGAAGGATGGAGTGAAGGAAAGTGGATATGTAGATGATTTTTCTTATATAATGTAGGAGATACATGATACAGTCAGGAAGACCTTGACAAAGAATACTATGAAACATAAGGATAAGGTTGATGAACATAGAAGAGAAGTTTAGTTCAATGTAGGAGACTTGGTAATGATACATCTAAACAAGTATAGACTTCAAAAGGGACTCCCTCACAAGTTTCAGATGAGAAGGATAGCCCCTTGTCCTATCTTAGCAAAGTATGGTCATAATGATTTTAGAGTGGAGCTACCGGAAGATAATGGATTGCCTCTTGTATTTAACATTGTAGATCTGGTTCATTGCAAAGGACCACCACTAGACATGGATCAAAGGCTTAGTGAGGTGATCAGAGATGTAGAAGACCTCAAACTACCTCCTGCAACAGTCAAGAAAGATGACAGTATACTAGACACCCGAGTCTACAAAAAGACTAGAACCAAGGAGTACAAAGAACACTTGATCAAGATACATGATCAACCAGATGTTGATGCAGTCTGGATTAAAGAATCAGAGTTTAAGAAGATGGAAATTGACCGTACTCTACTCAATCTAAGGGTGGATTGAACTGCTTGTTTTGGGGAGGATGGTGCAGGAGCACACCTAGGCTAACCTCCATATTTTTTATGTTTTGGCTTGTACTTGACATTGGCCAATTCAAGATAATATGCTTACTTTGGACCTTAGTAGGTCATAGCATTGTGGACTAGGTGAGTTAGTCATTAGGACTAAGGTCACCAAAATAGTCATTGTTAGTATTTTTTTAAATTTCTTAGGTGTAGAAGCTTAGTGATGGATTTGAGCTTTGAATGTGTCCTAAACACTTAAATTTTGTCATAGAGATTCTTAGGGGCCATTACTAAGGTTGGTTCCTTGAAATGAAGAGGTTAGAGGGCCTAAAACTTAGGAAGTTTCCATAATGTCAAAGATGCCAAAAGTTGTTACAATGTTGTCATGACAACATTACCAATAATTGCAAATGTTGCATGCAACATTTGGTTACTTTGGATCCCCCTAGAAAATAGGAGTGGGATGTTGACCAACAGTCCCTAAAAACATGGAAGAAGGCATCTAATGTATGGAGAGGATCAAATCTCATGAGTAGTGATGATTATAAGAAATATTGTTTTTTGAATATAGCTCTACAACTCTGATTTTGTGAAGAACCCGAGCATTTCATTGTGATAGTGCCATTTAATGGATTAAAGCTTAAAACTAATGATTATTTTGTGTTAATACGATAGTTACAAGTATCTTTAATTTAGTAAGTGAGTTGTTTTTAGTCATTCTAAGGTCTTAGATAAATTGTTTTGTGTTTAGTGTGTTCACTGGTCCTGTCTTGACCAGTCAGTCATTTCATAGCTTCCCTATGAAAACTAACCATGGGGTCTTCCTAAGGGTGGTTGGATATGTTAGGGGAGTCATTATTCTATACATATGTAGGAGTAGGAGTCTAGTGGAGTTGAGTTTCTATTTTTACTACTAATCCCTATGCGAGCTGACAGTGCCTGGTTAGAGGTTTAGGATTGAAGAATTGAAGATTCCTTGCAGGGTAGAGAAGTACTGTATGAAACAAGTACAGTTCCAGATAGGGTATAGTCATATCCTAACATGATATGAGGATTGAATTCATACCAATCCATTAGACCAATTTTTGGGTGAGTTTGAAACTGAGATACAGTCAATCCTAGAAATTACGCCTATTAGCCCTATTGGTCCTAGATAATACGAACCCTATGTGCGGAGGGCTTAGGAGACTAAAAATTTCAAAATATCTTGTAAAGTGATAAAGGGTACCTGAATGTGGGATTAGTTTTTCAAGTTCTTTGGGAAAGTTTTGAAAGAATTGGGAAAAGGTCTCTGTAAAAGGCTACAAGGAATTAGGCCTAATTAGGCTTCTTAGGGTCTCAAACTTGATCTCGACTAAAAAAGGGTCAAGAGATCCATTAAAATGGAGTCAAATGGGAATATATGTGTGGTTTCCAACATGCTCAGTACCCCTACAATGATTCATGAATTCTAGAGTGGAGTTGGCACTTAGATCCTTCTAAGTGTAGGAGAAGAAGTGAAATACCCAAAGGGTGTTAATCTTTCAAAGGTGAAGCACAAAGAGTGAGACTCTTAGAGGAGAGTTGGATTAGGACTTATTGAATCATCTAAGCCTTATAAGGACCTAGAGGAGATTAGGATCCTTGAAGAAGACAAAGAATGTCTTCTTAGCAAAGTGTGCAAGCAAGCCCTTGGAACACTTACACCAGGGGTATGATCACACTTAGGGAAAATAGGGTCTATGGTCAGAGAAGACCAAATCTAGGTGGTTAAAATATGAAACCTAAAAATTTGTGACATCATGATCCTAGGTTTGCTGAGGTAGTTTAAAGAAGTAGTAAGTTGGTGAAGATCTTACGGCTGGCGTGAAGCCTTAATGTAGAGATGTGTCTGAATCTAAGCATTGAGGCATTGCACCTGATGAACACGTGTCCCAAGTGGGTCTGATTAGCGACATGGTAATTAAGGTAAAGGACTGTCAAGTTGCAAAAGATCTAATGATCAGTTGATGCCTTAACGAAAAGATGATAGATAGAGGGTTTTTAAGGCATCATGCATGTGTGCCATGTGTCTAGTCTGGTTAGTGGGACCTACAGTTTTGAAGCCAAGGGTGAGATTAATGTGCATTTTAATTAATTTTGATGTAATAGATGGTGCAAAGCCTCAAAAGAAAGATGATCAGGATCTAACCATTAAGGCATCATGTCTGCATGCCACCTGTCCATCTGATCAGATTTTTGAAGCTTGGATGACTTAAATAAGATCAACGGTTGTGTTTGAAAGTCTGATAAAGTTGAAACCTAGATCGTCGATGGAGAATTTTGCGCCAGGTGTAGCCGTTGGAATGGATTTTCAAAATTTCAAATATATTCTGCAGGGTTTTCAAAGCGGCGGATTATGTCTTATACTACAAAGTGATAAATTAAGGAATTTGATCTTTTGTGTTGTGTATGAACAACTGTTGGATGTTGTATGAAGGAAGGTTTGGAGATTCTGAAGATTTTTATTGCAGATTTATCTCTTTAGGGTTTCTGGTTAATTTTGTAATTAGTATTTAATCCTTTGGTTTATCTTGTTTTGTTCTTCACCATCAATGAGCTGTTGTTTCAGAGTTTTAGAATACATATCAGATCATATTCTTAGGGTCTTGAGATTTTCAATGAAGGATGATTGGTTTTCTGCAATTATTGGGAGTTAAGTTTCTTGGGTTAATTAATGCATGTCATGCATTTCATTACTATTGCAGGGCATTGTGCTTTCAGCTTCCTAAGATAGATGGCGGCCAAATCAGATTCTTCCCAATAGAATGTTTGAAAGGAATGTTGTGATGAATTAATGTTCTATATTATGTAGTATTTTAATAAGTTTTATCCCTAACCATAAATGGATCTGAAGCTTTTTGCATTCCTTGTCTCTATAAAGGACTTCTAGGATCATTTTGTAAGGATGGGAATTTTATGCCACAAAATCTTGTAAAGCTCTCCATTTTCTGATTAATATTATCAAGTGGTATTTTGGCCCTGATTTCATATGTAATTGAAGTTTTTCATATCAATATATGCATGTACTTCCTATAATTTGTGTGACCTAATTGAATAGTTGTCTCCATTCCAACCTTTATACTCATTTGGATTGGTTGTTAAGGACATTTCATTCCATCACTTTTTAGGGTAGAGTGTCAAACTGTATTAAGGTTTCTTTTAAGGAGAGAATTAAATCCTTAAGGTAGTTTCAGTGAGTAGAGGATTGTAGTAGATTTGATAAGTATTTTTGATTTTAAGGAGTGTGAATGGATTATGTAAGGCATAGGTTGATTGAGTGATCATTTATAGGATTTACATTTGATGTATCTTTGTTATTGAAGGTCTTTGCATATTGAATGACTACATGCCCATTGGATAAGGCACTAATCTGATATGTTAGATTTTGTGGTTCCTATAAAATCTTGATACAAATTGTTACCATTTTTATTTTATGTTACATCTATTATGACTTCATGTTGAAGAACTACTAAATATTTAGGGAAGAAGTGAGGTACACCCGACTGAGCTTGTAGAGCTAAAAGTGAAGGAGGATTTAATCCTCATTAATTGGAATTATATCCTGACATAATCATAATTTGTGTTTCATAGAGTCAAGAATTGTTTCTATATAGGATTATGCAAGAAAAAGCTCCAACAAATTGGTGACTTTGTTGGGGAATACGGTAGCTAAAGTGATTAGTGAGTGTAAGTGAGTTTTTTCCTTTCCTTGATAAGTCAATCCCATAGTCTAGTATAGATTCATGGTTTTCAAAGAGATATTCCTTGTGTTTATAAGATTGAGTCTATTTTTATTTTCTATCATTTAATATGGTCTGAAAGTCCTAGTATTTAAAGTAATACAAATACTATCTCACATATGGTGAGTGACGAATCTGATTTCTGTAATTTTCACCAGTGTGCATGATTGAAAAAAGACTATAGAGAAGAGGTGGACTTTCAATGAAGAGGAAAAAAATGTTTGGACTCTTGTGACTATGAGCATAGTCAAGAGAGGAATCAATAAGATACCCTATGTTTGTGTGTGTTGTAATTTGCTGATTTAAAGAAGTTCAGAGTTGGGAAAGAGATCTCAACTAATTCATTTTTCCTCTGCAAAGAGGTGGTGTCTCTACCAATTTTTGAAGGTGATTTGGAGGTGACTTCAAATCAAATAGTTTGCAACAACTTCATCATATTGTAAGTATTTTATTTTCATTGGATAAAATCTTTTGTTCCATGAAAATCAGTTATAAATGTTTTCCCTATTAAGTGGTCAGCACTAATTGAGAGGAAAGAGAGGCAGTTTTTAATTATCCTGCCTACTAAGATGTCACAACTACATAGAGGTACATTGTGTGGGGCTATAAATTTAAATAATATCCTTGGGTACCAAAATATTATTCCATAAAAGGTCAGGGACTACTTGCCTAAGTTCACTGGCATGGGTGAGAAATCAACTGAAGAACATATAGAGAAGTTTGTTGACGTAATGGATGACCATAACATCACACATGAGGATGTACTAATGAATATTTTTTCTATATCTCTAATTGAATATGCTAGGGATTGATTCAAAGGGTTACCTCAAGATTCAATAGGATCTATGGATGAACTAGTGGATTGTTTCAGGAGGCAATATGGTGACATACCGGACAATGATGATTCTACTGCATCTAGTTCTAAAGAACTTATGCCAGATTCAGATGATGATAAGGAACTTTTTGAAGAAGATCAAGAGATACATGAAATAGTTACTATGTTTTTTCATAGAAGAATGAAAAGAAAGGTGAGAGAATATAAACTTCTATTTTAAAAAAGGTTTTCTCCTAAAATGAGTGGTTTTGATATTCCTTTTTGTCCTCGGGAGGAAGTCTGCATTAATTTGTTTATTGAACTCTATTTTCTTGAATCCATTGATCTGTCGGCCTCCTTCAAGATGGAATTTCTTGAAGGGATCAGGAATTCGATACGGAAGGCTGAACCTTTTGAATCTAGGGTTGCACATAAGGTTGCACCTAGTAATTTTATTATTGAGAATGATAAAACTTATGAAGGAGATGTGTCCACTATGGATTCTCTCTCTTATAATCATGAAAGTGATAACCCTTCTCAATATGAGATAGAAGATGTATGTAGTTAGTAGGATGATACTGATTTGGTAAATGAAGATGTTGATTGTGAATGTGTATCAGAGGTAAGTGTAAGGTATGATAGTGGTTCACTTCAAAGTGAACAAGTTTCAGAGTTGTCTTATGAATATCTCAGATTTTTAGGGAAGGATAGCTCTGGATCCTTACACCCCAAACACATTGAATTTGAAGAGAAATGTATATCAGATGGTCAATATTTTGATACACATGTTTCTGATTCTCTTCATACTTCTATCTCACTAGGATGAAATAAGATTGAATATGACCTTTCAGATGATGAGATCATTAGTACTTGTCCAAATTCAAAAGATGAAGAGACTCCAGATATGATGTTGAGTATTGATTGTGATAGTTGTGTTGATCATGAATCTTTTTCTAATTCTAGGTCATTCACTAAACCATTGCGTGATGAACTTTCAGTTACTAAATATGTGCTAATATATGATGAATGTGATAATATGTGTCCTCCCTCCAACAAATAGGTTAGTGGTTTGTATAAAGATGAAATTTTTCAAGAGAATTATTTAGATAATTTTGATATGGATATGCAAACCACTAAAAAAATCCAAAGTGATAATACTTTTGAAGAGAAGAATATAGATCATGACATAGAGTTTCCATGTTTTGATAATGATGGTGTTTATTCTTGTTCTTTTTCTATTCATGATTTGTCTCCTCTTACAGAAGGTAAAAATTATTTTTAGATGATCCCTAATGTTTATGATCAGCCTAACTCTGATATTTCTCAGATGGTTGTCTCCTATTCTTTGGAGAGTGGGCTAGATCATGTCCCGGGTGATGATTGTCCTCAATGTTTGCATGAAGTTCAGTATGGTGATTTCTCTTTTGACATGCAACCTATTCATATGAATATATAAAATGATGATGACTCTAGAAATATGACAGAGTGTGAATTTTTTCCTCAGCTAGATGATGATACTCAAATATGTGGCATTAATTTTAATACTAACAAAAATTTCTTTGGGTTAGATTTATTTTTATCTCATGAATGCAACATGTATATGCTACATAATTTACATTTTCAAGGTGTGTCTGATTTCCATATTAGCTTAGATAATGGAGGTAATAATTGTTCTTTATGTGATGAGCTAATGGAAAGTAGTAGTAGATCAGATTAGACACATGAAGGAAAATGTTTCAGTTTCTTTCCATAGCAGGGAGAAGAAAACTTTGTTTTTTATAGAGGAAATATTGATCAGATAATTAACCATTAGGACTGATTTGACTCCTTCATATTAATAAATAAGTGGTGGAAATAATTTCTTTTCTGCTACAAGTTTTTAAATATTCCTTTCTGTGTTTCTAGTTGCTTTAGGGTAGGTTTCGTATTTTCTAGGTGGTCTACTTTTCCCAGAAATTATGAATCCTTGTCATTCCTATGAGAGGCATGCATCCCCAAATGGAGCCCCTATTAGCACTATTCAAAAATGTCCATGGTTCTAAGGTTTTACTTCTGGTTTCTAAAAATTTTATTAGGTCTCTTGCCTAAAGCCCTAAGTCATTCATAAAAAAATTATGGCCTAAAACCGTAAACCTTGCTATGTCTTGCTCTGTCCTTAAACCCTCTTTTCAAAATTTCTATATGTTGGTGCAAAAGACCCTAAACTCTTCATGGAATTTTTATAATTTGCAGTTACCTTTTTTTATCACTTAAGATCCTTATAGCCCATGTGCCTTATTTTTTATGTCAAACGGGGCTGTCCCTTTTAATTTTTCCTAATTCTTAGAAGCCAATGATTTAATTTTATTATTTCTCTCAGTCCTAAGTTTCTTTCCCGGTATACTTTACCTTTTACATCTGTCGTGCTAGTTGTTTTCTTCCAAAAGTATACGATGGGTGTAAGGCCTCCTTCATAAGTTGTGCGAGATCTAACCTTCAAGTTATTGTGCCATCACAACACATGGAAAGTGGTGAGCCAGGTATGAATCTTAAGATAGGGTAATAGGTAGACAACTTAAATTTGATCCAACAGCCAGTGCAAAGACTCAAAGAACAAGATGAGGGTCTTTATTCATCAAGGCATCGCGCCTATATGACACCTATAAATTTGTGATGTCATGATCCTGGGATTGCTAAGGTAGTATAAAGAATCAGTAATTTGGTGAAGATCTTATGGCTGGCGTGAAGCCTTAATGTAGAGATGTGTCCAATCTAACCATTGAGGCATTATACCTGATGAGCACGTGTCCCAAGTGGGTCTGATTAGCAACAGGGTAATTAAGGTAAAGGACTATCAAGTTGCAGAAGATCTAATAGTCAGCGTCATACCTTAAACAAAAGATAATAGGAAAATGGTCTTCAAGGAATCACGCATGTGTGCCACATGTCCAGCTTGGTTAGTGGGAGCTATAGTTTTGAATCCAAAGGTGAGGTTAATGTGTAGTTTAGTTAATTTTGATCTAATAGATGGCATGAAGCCTCAAAAGAAACATGATTAGGATCTAACCATTAAGGCATCATGCCTGCATGCCACCTGTTTGATCATATTTTCAAATCTCTCAGGTGACTTAAATAAGATCAATGGTTGTTGGTTGTTGTATGAAGGAAGGTTTGGCAATTCTGAAGATATTTATTACAGAGTTATCTCTTTAGGGTTTTTGGTTAATTTCTTAATCAATATTTAATCCTTTGGTTTATCTTGTTCTGTTCTTTTCCATCAATGAAGAGTTGTTTTAGAGTTTTATAATATAGATCAGATCAGATTCTCAGGGTCCTGAGCTTTTGAAAGAAGGATGATTGGTTTCCTGCAATTCTTAGGGGTTAAGTTTCCTAGGGTAACTAATACATGTTAGAAATTTCATTCATGTTGCAGGAAATTGTGCTTTCAGCTTCCCAAGATAGATGGTGGCCAAATAAGATTCTTCCCAATAGAATGTTTTAATCTTTAGCCAAATAAGATTCTTCCCAACAGATTTTAATAAGTTTTAGCCCTAACCCTAAATGGATATGAAGCTTGTTGCAGTCCTTGTTTCTATAAAAGGACTTTTAGGATCATTTTGTAAGGATGGGAATTTTATGCCACAAAAGCTTGTAAAGCTCTACATTTTTTGATTAAGATTATCAAGTGGTCTTTTGGCCCTAATTTCATATGTAATTGAATTTGTTCATATCAATATATGTATGTACTTCTTGTCATGTGTGTGACCTGATTGAATAGTTGTCTCTATTCCAAACTTTATACTCATTTAGATTGGTTGTTAAGGACAATTTAGTCCATCACTTTGTAAGGCAGAGTTTCAAACTAGATTAAGGTTTCTTTCAAGAAGAGAATTAAATCCTTAAGGTAGTTTCAGTGAGTAGAGGATTGTAGCAGATTTAATAAGTATTTTTACTTGTAAGGAGTGTAAATGGATTATATAAGGCATAGTCTAATTCAATGATCATTTATAGGATTTACATTTGATGTATCTTTTTTATTGAAGTTCTTTACATATTGAATGACTCAATGCCCATTGGATGAGGCACTAATGTGATATGTTAGATTATGTGGTTCCTATCAAATCTTGATAATAATTGTTACCATTTTTATTTTATGTTACATCTATTATGCCTGCTTCTTGAAGAACTACTAAATATTTAGGGTAGAAGTGAGGAACACCCACTTGAGCTTGTAGAGATAAAAGTGAAGGAGGATTTAATCCTCATTAATTGGACTTATTTATTGACATAATCAAAATTTAAGTTTCATAGAGCCAAGCATTGTTTCTATATAGGATTCTGCAAGAAAAATCTCTAACACCTTTTGCGTCAGTAGATAGAGGGTTTTTTGGTCACTACAACAAGGTTTTTAGTTAAGGCATACGTTGAGGTGGTTATACTTGTGGAAAATTAGCCCCATTATGGAGGCCTCCCAGCCTGAAAAAGTTAACTTTTGTAGGTTTTTACACACCATGAGGGTACTGAGGGAGATCTTCTTCCTGGTATAACATGTTCAACACCTGATCACTGTGAGATTAATCAAAATGACATTTTTTGTATACCGGTTTGGAAGGGCTTGGTTTAGCCTATTACAGGTTGGGGAATCCCTCTCACCGGCTCAGTTAAAGCTCTCGGGAGGTAGCCATGCTAAAAGATTTGCATGAATTTCTCTTTCACCCCAGATCTGTGAAGGCAAGGGGAGAGGATACTTCTATGCAATTATTTTGGATTACAAATCTAGAGAATACTTCAAACACATAAGAAAAGTGATTCTTTTTAAGCACCAAATCTGAAGTGTTTTTTTAACTACAAAACATAGACATGATAGTTTTGGAAGACACACAAGGTCTTAAAAAATCATCATGTATCAAACTCATTAGTATTTTTATGAATTTTTCTTCATCCCATGATTGCCAAAATTCTACACAGATGATCAGTAACACAGAAATCCAACATACCAATTGCAGAAACAGATTTTGGATTGAAGAAAGTCATAAATTTGCATGAAACCATCCACTTTATCAATTGCACGGGATCATGCTAGAAAGTGCATAGCATTAGGATACCAAGTACACTATACTAGGCAACCAAGAGTGCAACATTTGACCAACTGCACAACATACCTGACCAAGTGTGCAACTACTGATTAGAAGCCAAAAATGGGATAAAAACTTGCAGAATTGAAGGTTTTTTCCACAACTGAGCATATAGGGGTATCTAAAATAAAATTAGGGTTAATTTTATACCATTTATGATTGATTTGGAAATATTGAAATCAATTTGAAACCCTAATTAGCCTATGTGCAGATTGAACCGATTTGGAAACACCTTAAACTAGAAATCTGCATTTGATCCTAAACTAGTTCAAAGTTCATTTTAGGTTCCCAAATCAAGTATGAATGTTTATTTAAATTCATTTTTAACTTAAACAACTTGATTTGACATAATGAATTCAATTTTCACCCCTAATTAGGCTAAATTGTGAGTTTGATTGAAATTTAAAGAACCTTGATTGTATTGAACCCTAAACTAGGTGAAGTTCATTTTAAGAACCCAAATCAAATGTGAGACTTCATTTCAAGATTCAAAATTGAAATATGAGGTTAATTAACCAAGTTAGGGTTCATTTGTATTTTTTAGGATCCATTTTAGTCTTGTAACTGAGAAAAATGAGGGCAAAAGGCATAAAGTGCAGAAATGCTTCCTAAACTTGAAAACATTGATCCTAAACCCTAAAGACCCATCCTATTTGACCAAGTGTGCAACTTGGAGACCAACTATGCAAAAAAAAAGAAAATTGTGCAGGTTTGGGTGCCAACTGTGCAAGACTTGCAACCAACTGCGCAAAACTTAACCAACTGCATTGGACTTCTGACCAACTATGCAGGACCTCTAACCAAGTGCGCAGAACTCTTCTAGGACCCTCAAAAATGCACAAAACCATAGAATCCAATAAGTTAGGCATGTTTAATGTCAAGTTTTCCAAATGTAAGACTAGAGAAAGGCAGAAAATGCATATCTAGGTAATCACAAAACCCTAAACAATATGCAAACCCATCTAATCTAACATTAGATCCATTGAAATGTGGATTCAAAACATATGCAAACAACACATAGAAACCCCTTCAAATGATGCTCAAATTCTTTCCTTTCTTCTCTATTGAGTTGATTATTGTTTCTCTTTTCCAATGACAAGATTGCACAAAGATTCAAAAGCCAAGTTGATAGCAAGAATACTACGAGATAGTGGTTCAAAATTGAATGAGAGAGACAATTTGAAGAATTATTAAGTGAATGCACAAATTAGTATTCATAAATCAATGCAGAATGGAGGGAAAAGGAAGAAGCAAATTAATAGGAAATGGGAAGCATAATTATGGGGAAAATGAATAGGGAAAGGTGGAAGAGCTCATGGAGCTAATTAATAGGAGATGAATAATAATTAGAGGAGATTACAAATGAGGTGGATTTATGAGGGATTTTTTCAATTAAGAATTCAATATTCCTCATAAAAGGATAATTAGCATTTATGAAATCCTAAAATTCTGTAAACTAGAAATTAGCCAAATAATTAATTAGAAATTAATAAATTGTGAAGACTTAGGATAAAGAATAAATAAATATAAATTATTCATAAAGGCTAGGGATAAATCTTAGGTCATTCATCCCAAGAGGATAGATTAGTGGATTATTAGTCAAATTTAAAGCACTCATGCCCGATTGAATTGGTTTTTGATAATATTGATAGGATTATGATAGTTTTGAGGCTTAGATGAAATTTGACAATGCGCTCAAATAATGATGTTTGAGAATGATTAAATAGCATCAATGAACTTTGATGATGTCATAGGATTGATAATGAATAAGGAGACATTGATGAACTTGGACAATATTCCCAAGATAATGATGATCTACAATAGTATTGATGAACTTGGACAATACTATTGAATTGATGATGATAGGTTGGTGATGACAACATCAATGAACCTGGACAATGCTATCATATGGGTGATAAAAAGATATGAAGCATTGATGAACATGGAAAATTCCCCTAGAATGATGACAAGATTGATTAGATTTGGAAAAGGGTTTGATTAATTATAAAAGTAATTTAATTAGGCATCGATGATCTTGGACAATGCCCCAGAATGGTTGGAATGAGTCAAAAATGATTCTGAAATGTTTAGCAAGAGAATAGATTATATTTTAATTGATTTAGGATGATTTGATATGGTTTAAGATCAAATATGATTGGTTTAGCATGATTTACGATTGATCAGAATCAATTAGGAAAATGATCAATTCAGCCAAGAGGATAGAAATAATAGTAAATAATTGAACAATTTGCAATATTCAATTATTAACAAAAGACACAATGTTGTCATATAATAAAGATCATATGTACAACATAGAGGAATAATTTGATCGCAAAACAATGTTTCAATTGTAATACCAAAATGCTAAAACACGTAGACAAGAAAGCTCGAACCATTTTTGAGCATCTACACTTTCTAATAATAAGTCTAACATTTCAAAAACAAAATCAACCAAGCATGGTATTTTATTAATGTAAATTAAAGATAAACCTACCCAATAATTTAATATTCACCAAAATCCTCCCTTTATTACATTAATCTGAACAAAAGTGGAACATTGCAAGGGTTTTGAATCTAACCCTTTTGGAAACTTTGATGAAGTGCCTTTATTAATCCTCCTCACTCACCTAGGAAACACATAACTAACCACATCAATGGATATCTTGACTATGGATTTCAAAGCCATTTTCTCAAAATGAGAGAACAATGATGGATAGAATGAAGTGGTGAAACCATTTTCAAGTTATAGTACTATGTGATTATCATTAGTATTGGATTGGTCAACAATCAAAGGGTTCATCTACCTGAAGTGGTAGTTTCTGGGACTTAACAATGTATTACAATGCTAATAGAATAGGGCACATGCATAAAGTTTACTCACTCTGAGAGGTATCTTTAGAAGCTTACTTGTTTGTTCATTTATTTATAGTATGCTAGGCGCAATAGAAGCTTCTAACAATGTGAGGCTCAAAGAGAATATAATTTATTGCATAATCAGAATCCTATTTTGTGTCCCTAAAGAAAAAATGGGGATTGGCATTGTGTGTCCCTTCAAGGAGAAATGGGAGATGGGATTTTTATGATTTGTCAAGAACTTGAGGAGACATTAGTCACACCTGGAGGAGATTTGGACTTTTAGAGAAAAGGTGTCTCACATGCATATGTTTGGTTATTGATTTGTATAACATAGGAGGGTTTTTTTATAGAACACTTGAGGAGGTTTTACCCATAGTCGGAGGAGATATAGACTTTTGGAGGAAATAAGTCTCATGTGTAGCACTAGAGGAGGAATTAGACACAATTAGAAGAGATATTTAATTTTAGAGGAAATGAGTTTCATTGTGCATGGAGGGTGGGGCCATTTTTTGGTTCTCTCATATTGTGAAAATATTATTAGGTTCTATAGTCAGGATATCCATTGATGCAGTTAGTTTGGTGTTTCTTGGTTGATCGAGAAGGATTGTTGAAAACACTTAATCAAAGTCTTAATAGGGTTGTGTTGGAAAGTGATTCATTTTTGAAGTGATATAGAACACTTGATGGTTTTTGTTTGTGGTAATACATCTAGTATGATGATCTCTTGGAGTTTTTTATAGTTTTGGAGATGTAGATTGCAAAATGACTAAGTACAGTGAACATAAATACAGAGTATAGCAGTACAGTTTTGGATAGCAAAGATAGTATATGATGAATGGTGACATGTGAGCTTAGAGGAAGATATTTTGGGGTATGTATGACCTTCAGGTAAGGTCACTTGAGTTATGGTGTTGATCTCAGTTAGTTATAGTGTATTGAAGACATGTGAAGACAGAGTAACAGAGATACAAGGAAGATGAACACTCATGATGATTAAGGGAGTATGACATGGAATCGAAACATGCTAAGTTGGATTAGGATTATGGATAACCTATTCTTTGGTAGTATAAGGTCACCAGCTTTTTATTTACTCTTTGCATAAGTATTAATTCTATTTTCTAATAATAATTCTAACATTTCAAAAACAAAATCAACCAGGTGTGGTATTTTATTAATGTAAATTAAAGATAAACCTACCCAATAATTTAATATTCACCAAAATCCTCCCTTTATTACATTACTTTGAACAAAAGTGAAACATTGCAAGGGTTTTAAATCCAACCCTTTTGGAAACTTTGATGAATCACCTTTATTAATCCTCCTCACTCACCTAGGAAACACATAACTAACCACATCAATGGATATCTTGACTATGGATTTTGAACCCATTTTCTCAAAATGAGAGAACAATGATGGATAGAATGAAGTGGTGAAACCATTTTCAAGTTATAGTACTATGTGATTATCATTAGTATTGGATTGGTCAACAATCAAAGGGTTCATCTACCTAAAGTGGAAGTTTATAGGACTTAACAATGTATTACAATGCTAATAAATAGGGCACATGCATAAAGTTTACTCACTCTGAGAGGTATCTTTAGAAGCTTACTTGTTTGTTCATTTATTTATAGTATGCTAGGTGCAATAGAAGCTTATAACAATGTGAGGCTCAAAGAGAATATAATTTATTGCATGATTAGAATCCTATTTTGTGTCCCTATATAAAAAAATGGGGATTGGCATTGCGTGTCCCTTCAAGGAGAAATGGGAGATGGGATTTTTATGATTTGTCAAGAACTTGAGGAGACATTAGTCACACCTGGAGGAGATTTGGAATTTTAGAGAAAAGGTGTCTCACGTGCATATGTTTGGTTATTGATTTGTATAACATAGGAGGGTTTTTTTATAGAACACTTGAGGAGGTTTTACCCATAGTCGGAGGAGATATAGACTTTTGGAGGAAATAAGTCTCATGTGTAGCATTAGAGGAGGAATTAGACACACTTAGAAGAGATATATAATTTTAGTGGAAATGAGTTTCATTGTGCATGGAGGGTGGGGCCATTTTTTGGTTCTCTCATATTGTGAAAATATTATTAGGTTCTATAGTTAGGATATCCATTGATGCAGTTAGTTTGGTGTTTCTTGGTCGATCGAGAAGGATTGGTGAAGACACTTCATCAAAGTCTTAAGAGGGTTGTGTTGGAAAGTGATTCATTTTTGAAGTGATATAGGACACTTGAGGGTTTTCATTTATGGTAATACATCTGGTATGGTGATCTCTTGGAGTTTTTTATAGTTTTGGAGATGCAGATTGCAAAATGACTAAGTACAGTGAACATAAATACAAAGTATAGCAGTACATTTTTGGATAGCAAAGATAGTATATGATGAATGGTGACATGCAAGCTTAGAGGAAGACATTTTGGGGTATGTATTACCTTCAGGTAAGGTCACTTGAGTTAAGGTGTTGATCTCAGTTAGTTATAGTGTATTGAAGACATGTGAAGATAGAGGAATAGAGCTACAGGGAAGATGAACACTCGTGATGATTAAGGGAGTATGACATGGAATCGAAACATGCTAAGTTGGATTGGGATTATGGACAAACTACTCTTTGGTAGTATAAGGTCGCCAAATTTTTATTTACTCTTTGCATAAGTATTAATTCTATTTTTTAATGTATTAGAGAGCCGACTTGATAATGTCATATATATATATATGAAGAGCCTTTTGTAAAGCGAAGAGATTGATGTGGGAATGAGATGGTATGAGAAGCAGATGGAATGCATGGATGCATTGTGATTTCAGATAGATGCAAGCTACAACTGGAACTATCTAGGCATAGCTTATGCTTGTATTATTCATTTCTGATTGATTGTAACAGAATTATTTTCGATTGTAATAGTAGTGTGTTCAGTATACCTTTAACAGGGTTTTGTATTCCCCTAAAGGAAATATTCTAATGCAACATTTAGCTCCTAACAGGGATAGGTCTCCTAACAGGGAAACTATAGTTTTAGTACATATTTGTGGGTACCATCCCCACTGGGGTTTTCCCTTGGCCAAGGTTTCCTCAACAATAATTCATGGTGTTATGATTTATGTGTTGTGTTCTTATGTTCTTATGTTCTTTTCATTTTAGTAATTATATGGTTAAGTTGGAAATTATTAATTTCATGTTTAAAGTGGTGTAATATTGATTCAGCCCCCCTCTTAGTATTACTTAATCCTAAAAATTGGTATCAAATATTTTGGCCCTTGGAGAGAAAGTTTAACAGCTTAAAGGAGATCAAGATGGATTCTGAAAGTTTGGAGGAAAAATTTGAATCAACACTTGAATATCTTGACAAAGATAAAGAAGAGAATGGTGACTTGAAATTCAAATTGAGAAGAGCAGAGGGATTCATTAAGAAACTAAAAGAATAGCTTGAACTTTCCAGAATTTAGAGACAAGATCTTATGGTTAAGATAAAAGAAGATTCAGATAATGATACTTCAAATCAGATAATATAGCTTGAGAAAGAGAAAGATACTTTGAAGCTTGATTATGAAACTACTTCACTATAGATGGCTAAAGATATTCAACAAGAAAAGGATGCTAAAAACAAAATTGAATAAACCTTAAAGAATGCTAATATTCAGATAGGATAAATGAAGAGTGAACTTGATCACTACAAGAACAAATATTTATAATTAGAGAAATATAATTAGATCATAAAAGGAGAAATTTTTGAGTCAAAGAATCATATTGAGAGACTTCACATGAGTAGTTACTTGATCAATGACCAAAGAGATAGACACAAACCTAAAGGAGACATAACTAGTGTTGGCTTCAAAGAAGCTGAATGTTCAAAGAATCAAGAAGAAAAATATGATTGAAATATTGATGAAGAAATACCTACTCTTGAAGAACCTAAAGAACATATCAGACCTTTCAGAGGTAGATGTTTTTGATGTATCAATGTTGGACACATGAAGAGAGATTGCAAAGGTAAATCCCCTTTCAAACCTTTTTCTAGTTATTGCTTTAATTGGTATGCATATGGGCACAAGAAAGCAGAATGTAGGAAACCTGATCAATCAAGACACAAACAAGATTACATTAGCAAAGAGACAACAGCTAAGACCACATGTTACAAATGTAATAACCTTGGGAACATCAAAAGGTATTGTAAGTTGCAAGTAAATTAGAACATATCACCTCCTATATGCTACAAATGTAATAATCAAGGGCATATAGAGAATTTTTACAAGTACGATAGAACTAACAACAAAAGAGGAACACCTCCTATAGTGATAAAAAAAAAATATTGGTGATACTGATAAGAGTCTTGCAGAGTACAGGAGTGAATTTGAGATTTATTTCAGGAAAGAAGAAGATATCAATAGTAATAAGGTATGGAAGATAAAGGAGTCTAGTGAGGAGAATGGTCAGGAAGAATCGGTAGATGCTACTGAGTCTTTTCCTAATGATAACATTGCTACATCAACCTAGATGGATGAGCATGGCCTTAGGGGGAGCATTGGAAGAAAACATCATAAATCTATCCAGCCCCTAAATTTGAGGAGTAAGCTTTTGCAAGCTTAGGGAGAGCATGTAGAAATGTTTTGGAACACATACCTATAATCACATGGCTTTATAATTATATAAGCTATGATTTCAAGATTGTTATTCGAATGGTTTATGTGCATAAATGAGTTTATTGGGAATTGTGTAATTTCTTCACTCAACGAAGTATACGGTTAATTGAAAGAACATAATAGAAATGGTTTGCAAAGAAGGGCTTGAGGAGAACATAGTCTAAAACTAAATTAGAATTGGAGCAAGTGTGTTGAAGAGTTTGATCAATGCATAAATTTGCATTTCAGTAGATAAGAGTTATTTAGCTTGATTGAGAAGCGTTGAAAATGGATACTCCTATGATTTTCAATGTTGAAGAGAGACCTAGATACAAGTTTAAGAAACACCCTTTCAAATCTACTAAGGATGATCCTAAACGCGTGTTTTCTCAAACACCCTATGACGTTCTACATGTCAAAGACATTAGGGCTTACATAAATTATAAGTAAGAATATTTGGGAGATGAAGATATTGCTACATAGATGGAAGAAATGATAGGTGATGATGGAAATATGAAGGATGAGTTCACACATTAGAACAACCTGAGTATTATGAAGGTAACCAAACTTCACAATTTTGACGAAGAAGAATGGATAAAGATTATTTTGAACATAGTTCATGATGAGTTCATATGGCTTGGATATCTTCCTGTGAAGATTTGAAGTGACCTAATTCATGATATAATAGGTTTGGAACATACGGGTGTAGTACCTATTGCTGAGAAGAACATTAAGAAGATGTTAGAAACTCTAATGCATTTATAGTGGGACAAGAGAGCAATGATGGTAAATGATATATTCCAACAACATGTCAGATTAATTACTATGATTTTAGGCTATAAACTCCATTATAGCATCTGACTCAATTCAGTATTAGTAGGGGTAATCTAAATGGCTTATAAGATGGTAAAGGAAAACATCAAGTATAATCTTTGTGAAGTCCTAACACAACAATATTTGGAGAATGTAAGGAAAATTAATAAAGATAAGTCAAAGGGATTCCAATTTGGATCTTTGTTGATAGACATGTGCATTCACATTGCTCACAAATTTCTTGATATGCACCCTAGAGCATGGAAAGATAGTGTACCTACTGGTATTCATATTTCTTAGAGTTATAGGAGATACAACAATACTTGGGTAGATGGTGAATTGTTTGGTATGATCAAAATCCTATAGAGAGAGATGAAGGAAAAGGAGAGAATTCCTGAGGTAGTAGTAGAGAAATAAAGGACTCAATCTTTTTCATTGTTGAAACTAATTGTGTGTGCTTTGAGGAAGTTCTTCCTAGAAATAAGTGGTGCTATCCACTGGGTTATGAGGATAGTTCTGAATTTTTGATTATGCAAGTAGAACACATTTTATCTTTAGAAGTTGATTCATTAGAGGAGAGATGGGGTACTTATGAGGAGAATTCTATAAAGATTAGGGAGGAATAGACTAGAGCTTCAAGGAAGAGGAAAGTAGAGAATATAATTGATGATTGTACAGCCAAGGTTGACATATCTAAAGAGGAAATGAAATAAGTTAGGAATAAGATGACTAAGAGAGCTTCAGGGTTGGCAAGCACTATTGCTGCAGCCCTTCCACCTCCATAAGATGCAAAGATAATTATTCCACTTTCTACTGTGATTGATTTATCCACACCTTCACCACCTTAGTGTACATAATAGGAAGAGAAAAAAAAACAATTAGCTAGAAGAAACACAAGGTCCGCTAAACTGGACTCACCTCTTAAGAAATAGATGACACAAGGAGAAGAGAAGAAAGTTTAAGAAAAGGCCACTAATGTGAGACAAATTTGGAATGCAGATATGAAAATTCTAGAGAAGAGGGTAGTTGAGAAAGGGAAGCTTGTTTCATTAGAAAAATACTATGATAGGTATGAGGGATCTGAAAAAATTTTGATTGAAGATTTTTTTAGAGATTGGAGGTAGTATACCTAAGGAGTTATATGAGAAATTGGAGATAAGGAAACAATTAGCATAGAAAGAAGATGAAGTGATTAGAGAACAAGAAATTGAAGGCATGTTACCTATTGTATCTGTTAAGGAGATGGAGAGAATATTGAGTGAGCTTAAACCCTTATTGAGAACCAAGACAAGATTAATAAAGATAATGGGAAGGAGATATGATGAAGTAATTGAGGAGACACAAAAAGTTGTTGAAAAGGTCTAGATGGGAACTAAAACTAAGAACATCTCGCCAACTAGGGCTCCTAATCCCAAATCCATTGAGAAAGGTGAATCATCAAGGAGAGATAAAACAAACCTTGATAAATCATTAAGTGAAGATGTTAGTCAGTATGTGATTACTGTGAAGCAACCATATTTCTATGTTTCTAGTGTGCCTATGTCATTGGACACTTCATAGGATGTGAATGACCCTTTTGTGCAGAATACAAACATTGAAGGAATCAGTGACAAGGATATGACATAGAAAGAAAAATAGAAAGAAAAGCTTGATAAAACAGTGGAAGTTACAGTGAATAAGGTTGAAGTGAAACAAGAAACTGTTACATCTGATTCTTAACCTTTATTTTTGGCAAGTGGAGACAAGGCTTTGAGAACTGAAATTGAGAACATGGATGTGGATGAGATAATGAAGTTATCCTACATCACATTTGTTAAAGCTAAAGAAGGATCTGAGCATAAAGGAGAGAATAAGACTATGATAATGACAAGAGAAGCTGACACTCTTAACAAGATACTCCCAGCATCTATTTTTTTTCAAGGAAAATATTATGCATAGAACTTGAACAAGGCACTAGATGACTT
This sequence comes from Thuja plicata, assembly GCA_018584345.1. Classification (NCBI taxonomy): domain Eukaryota; kingdom Viridiplantae; phylum Streptophyta; class Pinopsida; order Cupressales; family Cupressaceae; genus Thuja; species Thuja plicata. The sequence continues at coordinate 2,917,015 of MU225821.1, read as the reverse complement.
TGACAGTCACTATGAGTCATTAGAGAAGATCATTGAAGAGAAGATTGAGAAAATATGTCTTGCAAAGAAATTGGAGGAAGTGTGCAAGTCTATTTCATGGAACTTGGGCATACTAAACAAGTTTACATCTAAGGCTAAAATTTGTTTCGCACATGGAAGGAAGTTATACAGTTACTGTATCAACCCTATCATACATATCAAGAACATTGAGGACATAGTAGCAAAGTATAAAACTACTCTGGATAAGTTGATGGATAGTTGTAAGACCTCCTCACAATATATATTGGAGATAGACAAAGAGGTGTCCAAGTTTTTAGACAAACTAAGCATACTTTATACAGAAAGAGGGAGAGTTATGGAAAGGTTTGGTATGCTGAAGATTATAATCACTCCCAAGTTATCAATTCTTGAGGTCCATATCTCTAACATAGAGAAGATGGGACATGTCCTTACAACTAATATGCCTACTAACCTAAAGGAAGCAGAGACTTCTTCATTTTCACTGAATGGGTTGATTCATGTGAGTCAGATACTAGTGAGGACTTGGACAGAGGAAATGAAGAGCTTGGAAAACTCTTTTTGACATGTACTAAAGATGGTCAAATTCTCTGGGAAGCAGTGGTACAATTTTGGTGTATTCTACATTTTTGTATACATTTGCCATCGATGTCAAAGGGGGAGAAGAGAATAAATGAAAAATGTATATAAATTGTATAGAGTAAAGGATATATAGAAAATATATATAGAGACATTTTTTTTGTATTGAAACTTAGTCATTTTTCAATAGGTGTTGCCATCAAAGCCAAAGGGAGAGATTGTTGGAAAGTGATTCATTTTTTGAGTGATATGAGACACTTGAGGGTTGTCATTTATGGAAACACGTTAGGTATGATGATACGTTGGAGTTGTTTATAGTTTTGGAGATGCATATTGCAAAATGACTAAGTATAATGAACAAAAATACAGAGTATAACAGTATGGTTTTGGACATTAATGATAGTATATGATGAATGGTGACATGCTAGCTTAGAAGAAGAAATTTTTGGGTATGCATGACCTTTAGATAAGGTTTTTTGAGTTTTTGTGTTGATCACAGTGAGTTATAGTGTATTGAAGACATGCGAAGATAGAGTAGTAGAGATACAGGGTAGATGAATAATCGCAATGATTAAGGGAGTATGAAATGGGATCCAAGCATGCTAAGTTGGATTGGGATTTTGGATAACCTATGCTTTGGTAGTATAAGGTCACCAACTTTGTATTTACTCTTTGCTTAAGTTTTAATTCTATTTTGTAACATTTTAGAGAGCCGACTGGATAATGTAATATATATATATAAAGAGCTATTTATAAAGTGAAGAGATTAAAGGAGGAATGAGATGGTATGAGAGGGAGATGGAATGCATGGATGAATTGTGATGTCAAATAGATGCGAGCTACAACTGGAACTATTTAAGCATACTTGATGCTTGAATTATTCATTTCTGAGATTGATTGTAACATAACTATTTCTGATTGTAAGAGAAGTGTGCTCAATATACCTTTAACAGGGTTTCGTATTCCCCTAATAGGGAAATGTGCTAATGTAAAATTTAGCTCCTAATAGGGCTAGGTCTCCTAATAGGGACACTATACTTCTAGTATATATTTGTGGGTACCATCCCCACTGGGGTTTTCCCTTGGCTAGGGTTTCCTCGTCAACAATTCATGGTGTTATAGGTTATGTTGTGTTCTTATGTTCTTTTCATTTTAGTAATTATATGGCTAAGATGGAAATTATTAAGTTCATGTTTAAATTTTTGTAATACTCATTCACCCCCCTCTCAGTATTACTTAATCCTAATAGGTTAGGTATAAGATCCTCACTATTTTCCACTCTTTTTTAGATTATGTAATAAGGAAGGGAATTTTGGCAAATTTATTATATTATTGGGCAATTCTAGCTTTATTTTGTTAATCAAATGATGGTAATGGTGATGAAGATTGAGTTTTAGAAGAATACAAGCAAGTAGAATGATTAGATTAGTTATTAGTTTTTCATTGATGTCAGAAAATTGATTTCTGGTTTATATTAAGATACCATATCAATCGAAGAGGAAATTAATTGGAAAGATATGTTAGGAATAAGGTGTCTCAGCCTTGGATAATTCCTATTCTTATTATTTTTTTTTTAAAATATATTTTCTTGCAAATAATGTAATTAAGTGTGAGTGTACATGTCTAGTTGGCATGTTGATGTGTCACTCCACTTGATGTGTCGGCATCTTGAATTCTGTGTAAGGAGATCATGGCTGAAACGGTTATGACGGATTCCTATGACACGTAAGAGATATTTCTAGGAGATTTCAATGACAGGTGAAGACATGCAAGACATGTGGCAACTGATAAAGTTGAGTACTTTACACTCTTCCACAATCGTGGGGTTCAGAGAATGGTAAAACCCTAATACGACTATCCTTGGAAGTTGCCCTAAAAAGGAAAGCGCATGATATAAGTTTTTTTTAGGGTTACAGGAAAGGACATGAAAAGAGTGTATTGTTGGTATGATATGGTGCTACTAGATTTGTCTTAGAGTGTCGATTGTCTCCTAAAAGAAGTTGCATTGCAAGTGTGTTGTAACCATTGTGTTGAAGATAATACATTGTGTAGGTTTTGGAGTGCTGGGGTTTTTTACCGAAAGGTTTTCCCCAGGGTAAATCATTGTGTCATTCTCTATTTTCTATATGCATGGTATGTGGCTGCAATATCATTGTTAAAGCAGTTAACGAATCTGAAATTGTAAGGATTTGAAAAAATTTACACAATACTTTCCTTTTGAGATTAGTGTAGGAAGTTGTTTCCGCACCTGAGTTTCCTTACAAGTGGTATCAGAGCCTGATCAAATTTTGATCCTAGTTGCTGGGTAGGGTTTTTTGAGCTAATCTCAAGTTGAGTGGGAGTTTTTTTTTGTGCAGAGCATTCTAAATCTTATTTGTAGTTTGAGATGGCAGGTTCCTCATACAGTAGAATGGAGGTGGAGAAATTTAATGGCACTAATTTTGAGTTGTGGAAACTCAAGCTGGAAGACATGCTTGAAGACCGTGATCTATGAGAGGCTACTTCACTTGATGTGATACCTACAGTGATATCTCAAGCGGATTGGGAGATCAAGGATCGGAAGGATAAGGGTCTCATTAGACTCTGTCTCGCAGATGTCATTCTTTTGAATGTTCTTGATGAGACTACTGCAAATTCTTTGTGGACATGGCTTGGGTCTGTGTATCAGGCCAAATCTCTGGTGAATAAGCTATTCCTGAGAAAGAATTTGTATTCTTTAAGAATGGAGGAAGGTGGATCTATAACTGATCATCTCAACACATTCAATTTATTGATTGCACAGTTGGCATCATCTGGTGCCAAGATCGAGGAGGAGGATCGATGTATGACCCTACTTTGTTCCTTGCCAAATTTGTGGGACCATCTTGTGATGGCTCTCAAAAGTACTATAGTCACATTCTGTATGGATGATGTAGTGTCTTCGCTACTATTTGAGGAGATGCGAAGAAAGACTTCGGATTTTTCTAAGGAAGCCCTTGCTATTCGTGGGAGATCCAACGACAAAGGAAAGCAGAATGACAATAAGTCAAAGAAGGGAAGATCCAAATCCCATGGGAGTTCTAAGACTCTTGGAAATTCCAAGGTGAAATGTTAGAGTTGTGATAAATCTGGGCACTTCCGGAGGGACTGCAAAGAACTGAAGAAGAAGAAGAAAGGCTCAGATTCAGCTTCTGAAAAATCTCAAGAAGATGGAGATTCTTTTATTGCAGCTTTGGCAGCCCATGCATCTGATGATGTGTGGTTAGTAGAGTTGGGTGCTTCTTTTCACATGACCTCTCATCAAAATTGGTTCTCAAAATATGAAGAGTTTGATGGTGGAAAGGTGTACTTGGGTGATGATTCTCACCTAAAGATAGTTGGATGTGGAAGGGTCACAATCAGATTTCCTGATGGACGAGTAAAGGGAATCAACAGAGTTATGCACATTCTAGGTTAGGCATGAAAATTATTATCTATAAGTATGTTGAATGATGTAGGTGTGCAAGTTGTCTTTTTGAAAGATGGATGCAAGATGATGAGAGGTTCTATGGTGCTCACTAAAGGTACTAGGAGAGGTACTTTGTTTCAGCTTGGTGCATGCATTGCTCACTACAATATTCTTATGTTTCAAAGAAGAGAGCGGCTATCACTTCATCCCCACCATCTGAATGAGTAGTAAATAAGACTGTGACAATGGGTTTTGATGGCAGTGCAGTAAGTGTACCTAAGGGTGCAAACACTTTGGAAGGCAAGCTTCCTGCAGAAAAGATAATGTTGTGGCATATGAGATTTGGCCACGTTGGTGAGAAGGGTCTTAGGACCTTGAAAAATAAAAATATCATCGAGGGGCTAAATTATTGTAATCTTGAATTCAATTTTTGTGAACACTGTGTTTATGGTAAGAAAAATCATGTTTAGTTCTACTCCATTTCTCACAAGTCTTCTGGTATTTTGGATCTTATTCATTCTGATGTATTTGGTCCTATAAAAGTTCCTTCTATCTCCAGTTCTATATATTTTGTATCTTTTATAGATGATTACAGTAGAAGGACTTGGATATATTTCCAGAAAAGTAAGACACGGGTTTTTTAGTTGATTCAAGGAATTTAAGGCTCTTGTGGAGAATCAGACTAGTAAAAGAATCAAGTGTGTGAGAACTGATAATGGTGGTGAGTTTTGTTCCATAGAGTTTGAATAGTTCTGTAAAGAGAAAGGAATCAAGAGACATAAGACAACTCCTTACACCCCACAGCAAAATGGAGTTGCAAAGAGAATGAACAGGACACTGGTGGACAAGGCTAGGAGTATGCTTAGTGGAGCTGGTTTAGAACAAAGGTTTTGGGCCGAAGCTGTGGCCACTGCTTGCTATATGGTTAACAGATCTCCTACATCAGCTCTTGTTGGTAAGAAACCCATGGAGGTGTGGTCTGGTAAGAAGCCTTCAATTAGACATCTTCGTGTTTTTGGTTGTGAAGCTTATGCACATATTCCAAAGGAGA
>MU225821.1:2880000-2900846 GCA_018584345.1 Thuja plicata | reverse complement strand
AGGAGGTGAAGATAAAGCTAAGAAAACTTCTTGATGAAAGATAGATTATGGAAACCAGGTTGAATGAGAAAGACTACAAAGAAATGGAAATACAAGAGTATTTTGAAGCAGCAGAATCATCAATGAAAAAAGCTTCAAATGCATCAGCTGAAGAGATAGCAAGTATGCAGGAGATCAGTCTACATCTAACGGACCAAATCAAGATGTTGCAAATTGGTCAAGAGACTCAAATGGTAAAAATGATTGATGTTATGAATGATACAAGAAAAGTTGAAAATGAAGGAACACTAGCTATTGATGATAGGAGGAAAATTATAGAGAAGCTACAAGAAAAATAAACAGAGATTCAAAGACTCACTGAGCATCACCATGAGGTCACCAACCAAATTATTCTTATGAGCCAAGAAGAAAATAGACTAAATACAAAACTCATTGAAAGAATACAGATCATTGGTGAGCTAAGAGAAGAGAACGAGAAATTGAAGTATGAAATCAAAGTCCAGAATCAACACAATGAATTGATCAAAAATGCTGAGGACAGAAACAAACGGATGGATGATTTTCTTGATGGACAAAGAAGAGTCAACAACTACATAGGATTAGGGTACAATGAGAATGGAGAAACCCATTATTTACATAACTGGACCAAAACTGGCTAGTGAACTTGCAAAACACAAATAATTTGACAAAGCGTAACTAGAATGTACAAACTAACAAAATAACACCACACAAAGCTTGGAAAATACATTTAAAACACTATCCAATCATTCATTCAGTCCATTCAATCCAATAAAGTGATGGATGATGATGGCTCTATCACAAATTTACACTGTAAATTGGTTCTTCCTTGCAATCGGTTCGTACAATATGAGCACTAACTAACAAATGAGGGTTGGATTCACCTTATATACTCCTATCCCATCTATCTAGACCATTTGTTTGAGATTTGGGCACCTTGATGGCCGATTCCTAAAATCTAGGAAATGTTTTCATGACAACTTTAAAAGTTGTCATGACAACTTTGACAACTTTTGTCAAAATTGCCATTTTCACAACTTGAGTGTCCTAATTGGCTCTAAACTTCACCAATTGACCTCAAATGGTTATAAAACAACAAAACATTAAAAATATTCCCAATTTGGGACTTTGGTCAACTCTTTGACTTTTGAGTTGACTTCTAGGCCTTAGACTCCTAGAATCAACTAGACTCAAACAACACAACCCTAATCTTTCCAAACCTAAACCACACATCAAACACACACTAGGGGCTTTAGACTTAGTCCTTATTCATGGATGGTTGGCCAAACCAACCTAAAAGCCAAAATTGATTAAGGTATTTCAATAGACCTTAAGGGTTCTCCTGCACCACTTCACATATCTGGTATTGGAGATTATGCATTGGATCATCTTGACAATGAGTACTCACCTCCACTATTTTGTCCTCTAACACTTTAGCAGATAAGAGAAATACAAGAACATACACAAGTGATGATAGAGATAACTTCTATTCTCATGACCTAGATTTCAATTATTTAGAAGGTTGTACTACTGCTAAACAGATATGGGATAGGCTTAAACTAATTTTTGGTGGAGATCAACATGTTCAGAAAGCTAAGGCTGAAAGCTTAAGAGGAAGGTTTGAATCAATGAAAGTGAAAGAAGGAGGAAACATTACTACATATAGCACAAGACTAAAGGATATTTCTATTGCAATTAGAGGTTTTGGTGGAACCATTAATGAATAAGATGTTACAAGCAAGATGCTTGGAACACTACTACCTATCTATGTCATCTGTGCATCTGTTATTAAAGAGCTGAAATCCATTCCACAGATGGTTGTTACTTTGGATGCCACAATCGGTAAGCTAACTAATTTTGAGCTAAATAATTTTGATAATAGTTTTCCTGCTACTTCTGAGATTAAATCTACATTCAAATCATCCTTAATTCTTGGGAAGTCTAGAGATTCTAGATCTAGTGATGGATATGCAAGTAGTTCTAGTGAAAGGTTTCATACTTGTAAGAGTGAGCTTGAAGATCTATATGCTAAAGATGAAAAGAATGAAGTTGAATTTGAAGCATTATTGGCTAGGAGACTACCGAGAGGTAAAGGAAATTATAAATTTAAGCTACCTCTGAAATTTTTTTCATGCAAAAAGATTGGTAACATAGCTTCTAATTGTCCTAACAATAATGAGAAGAGAGATAATAGAGACAACAACAAGACTGAGAACAGATTTAGAAGATTTAGAGATTTCAAGAACAAAGGAAAGAAAGCATGTTACATTGTTGAAGGAGGTTCATCTAATGATGACACTAATGGCGATGAAGAAGAAGTTGTTTATGTTGCTATTAAAGATGATGAAGAGAGGTACATTGAAGAAAAGGCCCTAATATCACAACTAAGTAAAAATGATACATGGATTATAGACAGTGGTTTTTCACACCACATGACTGGTGATACTGACAAGTTTATTACTTTGAAAGAGAATAATGGTGGCAATGTTATATTTGGAAATGATGCCCCATATCTTATAAAGGGAAAAGGTTCTATAATTATACTAAACAATACTAAGTGTGATGATGTCTATTGGGTTAAAAGCCTGAAATAAAATTTGTTGAGTGTGACATAGTTAAACAATACTGGTCACTAACTAGAATTTCAAAATAAGAAGGTTAAATTATTTGATCAAAAGGGAAATTTGATTGCTACCACAGGTTAGTCTAAAGGTAACTTATTCTACCTTGATACATCCATAAAGAGTTGTCTATTTGCTAAGACTGAAGATGTATGACTATGGCACAAAAAGCTATGTCATGTTAATTTTGACAACTTAATCAAAGTAAGTAAAAAGAAAAGAGTAAGAGATCTACCGAGTCTAGACAAACCTGAGAATGTAATTTGTAAAGGATGTGAAGTAGGCTAGATGACTAAATCAAGCTTTACAAGAGAAAACTATACTACACAAGGTATATTGGAATTGGTACACACTGACCTATGTGGTCCCATGATAACATAGAGCTACTATGGAGATAGATACTTCATATTGTTTGTTGATGATTATTCTAGAATGATGTTGGTTATGTTTTAAAAAGAAAAATCTGATGCATTTCAAATGTTTAAGTGGTATAAGGCTAGATTTGAAAAATAAACAGGGAGACATATGAAATGTCTAAGATCTAACAAAGGCAGAGAGTTTACATCTGATGAATTTACACTCTTCTTCAATGAACATGATATAAAGAGGTAGATGTCTACACTGAGAACACCACAACAAAATGGTATAACTGAAAGGACAAAGAGATCTATTCATGATTGTGTAAGAACACTGATGATTAAAAATGGGATTTCTCAAATCTTCTGGAGAGAAGCAATCAACACTGCTTCTTATACACTTAACCGAGTCCAACTGAAGAAGGGAACACACAAAATACCTTATGAGATCTAGTTTGGACACAAACCGAATATAAGTTACTTCAAAGTATTTGGAAGTAGGTGCTTTATTCTTAAAGATTCAAGAGATGGAAAGTTTGACTCTAAAGGAGATGAAGGAATATTTTTGGGATATTCTACTAAAAGAAAAGCCTACAAATGTTTGAATAATAGTACTAACAAAATTGTAGAAAGTGCAAATGTGACGATTGATGAATTTGCAGAGAAGAATAATGAAGACATCAAGAAGGAACTCAAGGATTGTCAGAGATTTGTTTATGTACAAACTGAGATTCCTGATGCCCTACCAAAATAAAAAATTGAGGAAGAAGATGAGCCGAGATATCTTCCACCGAATGATGAAAATGAAGAGATATCAATGGCTACCAAGACCGTATTGGAAAAGTATGTAAAGAGACACCACTCACCGAGAAAACTCATTGGAGATAAGACTGCTGGAGTTCAAACAAGAGGCAAGGTAAGACAAAAATGCATGTCTAATATCTGAAGATGAACCAAGAAAAGTAAAAGATGCTTTAGAAAGTGAAGATTGAATGAAAGCAATGAAGGAAGAGATAGATCAAATTTACAATAATAATACATGGACTTTGGTACTAAGACCAAAATATAAGAATGTAATCAGTACTAAGTGGATATTCATAAATAAGATGAATGAGCATGATAATGTAATAAAAAATAAGGCAAGATTAGCTTGCAAGGGGTATGCACAAGAAGAAGGAATTGAATATGGTGAAACTTTTGCACCTATTGCTAGATTAGGAGTAAGGATTCTACTAGCATATGTGGCTTATAAGGGATTCAAATTTTATCAAATGGATGTTAAGTCTGTATTTCTCAATGGTATTCTTAAAGAGAAAGTATATATTGAACAAGGTGAAGGATTTTCTAAGAATACTAACTGAGACATGGTATGAAAATTACACAAAGAATTGTATTGCTTGAAACAAGAACCCTGAGCATGGTATGAGAGACTACATTCATATCTAATCTAAATAGGATTTCAAAGAACTAGTGACAATACTAATATGTATCTGAAATGTGATAATAATAATAAGGTTTTAATCGCTAAGATATTTGTTGATGACATTATCTTTGGAGGCTATGATACATTGTGTAGATCCTTTGCTAAGGAGATGAGAAAGGAGTTTGAAATGTCTATGATTGGAGAGATTAAGTTCTTTCTTAGACTTTAAATTCAACAGGTAAAGGATGGGATCTATATTACATAAGAAAATTATATCAAGTAGATCCTACAAACCTTTGGTATGGATGACTCAAAACCGGTTAGAACACCGATGGGCATTGGATGCAAGTTATCTAAAGAGGATGAGTCACAAGAAGTCAATGAGACACTCTACCAATCCATGATTGGTGAGTTTCAATATGTAGTGCACAGCAGACCAGATATTGCTCATGCAGTAGGAATTGTCACAAGATTTTATTATGATCCAAAGGTAACACATATGTTTGTAGTTAAGAGAATTTTTAGATATTTGAAAGGTGTTGAAGATTTCGGCCCACTATACAAAAAAAGGAGGAGACTTTGAATTGAAAGTATATACTAATGTTGATTAGGATGGAAACATTGATGATAGAAAGTGTACAAGCAGAGGGGCATTCTTTTTAGGAGAAAGACTAGTTACATGGCTAAGAAAGAAACAAAGTTGTATATCACAGTCTACTATCAAGGCTGAATATGTTGCTGCAGTTATGAATTGTGCAAATATTGTGTGGATCAAACAACTACTAGAAGGTATGCAAGAAGAGATCACCAAACTAATCACTATATATTATGACAATACAAGTGCAATAAATATAACAAAGAATCTGGTAATGCACTCAAAGACAAATCACATATCTATCAAGTATCACTACTTGAGAACGTAAGTACAAGACAACCTTTTAATGTTGAAGTATGTGAATTCAAAAGAGAAGCTTGCTAATATATTCACCAAGCTACTACCAAAGGATGCATTTGAGTATCATAGAGTTAAATTAGGGGTCCTACCCCTATCCAACATTCATTAAATGCAAGAGACATGTTGCATCAATTCTATAACAAATTAGAATATCTAAATTTTTGAGTTGATGTTGAGTGATCACACTTTAGGTAATGCCTGAAGTTGTGAAAGGAATTATGTATGCAAAGAGAAATCAGTACATACAATGTATGATTCACTATCTGAACAAGATTTCAAGAAAATAGATCTTTAGCATTATTTTTAAATAGGGAGAAGTATGTAATTGATGAGTCTATATGATTCCATAAGGGAGAAGTAAGCACAAGGGACAATCAAATACAAGGGAGAAGCAAGTGATGAATACAAGTAAAGGAGACTACATGAAAGAGGGATAATGTAACAAAAGGAAAAGAGAAAGAAAAAGCTAAGAGGGAGGAGAGATAGTGCAAAGAGATTAGAGTATACCATCATCAATTGATAGTGTTGTCATTAATGCCAAAGAGGGAGATTGTTAACCAACTTATGGTAATGGTGATGAAGACCGAGTTTCAGAATAATACAAGAAATTAGAATGATTAGTAAGTTGTTAGTTTGTCATTGATATCAAGAAATTGATTTCTAGTTTATATTAAGATGTCATATCAATCAGAGAGGAACTTAATTAGGTAGATAATACAGATCAGAGAGTGATAAAAAATATTGATATAATTGTTTCTTACTTAACATTTGATTTTGTAAATAAGTAAAGAAGAAAGTTCAAGTCAGTAAAGGGAATAACCTAGTTACCGAGCAGTGAAGTGTTTTTCAGTCGAGCAGAGAAAAGAAAGTCACCGAGTGAAGTTGATAACTGACCAAGGTTAGTTATCGAGCAACATTGGTAACTGAGTGAAGTCAGATACCGAGTGATGATATTCACCAAAGTCACCAAGCAAGGAAAAAAGCATGAAAAGATATTGAATACAAGGAGAAGAATGAATTTAATGCAAAGGCACGTAGATCAAGAAGCTACCAAGCATGAAGACAAAGTCTATTGCAAGATCTACAGTCCTGAAAAGTCAATTTCAAAATTAGTGATGTATATTAATAGGCAAAAGAAAGTTGTGAGTTCCAAGAAAAAGTGCAAGTCACGAGGCACGATTAACCACTTAACCGAGTTGCAAATACATTGAATCACTTCATTTGAGAAGATCAGATAGTTGAGCACAATTGAGGGAAAATCTAACCAATAGTATTAAAAGGAAAAATAAAGGCCTATATATTGATGAGTTTATATGTCTATAAAGAGTCGTTGGTGAAGTGATAAGTTCAAGAGCTACCAAGAATAGTAGTGAGAGAGTTGGATAACCATTCAAGAGGAGAGACTGATGAATTGATGAGTTGTAGGTGCCAGTAAGTTTCAGATAGAAAACAAATGATGTAATCAAGAAAAGTATAGTTGCAGAATCATAGCTCACATTAGTACATTGTTGCTTACTAACATTTGTAACATAAAATCTCTTATCCGAGTGGATCTAACAAGTCCTTTTGTAAACCCTTGAGAAAGGTAACATTATAGGATGAAAGTTAAAGCCCTCTAACCAGGCCACTCCTACTAGGGTGAAGACTTAACAGGTCTAAGGTAAATCCCCTAGCAGGATCACATCTAACAAATGTGCATTGTAATCTTTAACAAGATTGGCTCTTAACCGTGCATACTTCAAAAGTGCATTCTTTTTTGTGGGTGACAATTCCCACAAAGGTTTTTTCCCAAATTGGGTTTCCTCATTAAATCTTGTGTTACATGTGATGATTGATAACTGTCAATGTTATTTGTTTAAGTTGTATGCTTTTATCAGGTTTGCGAAGAGTTTTCAAGTTTTGGTTATTTTTGTTGTGTGTATCACTGAGTTGAATTAGAGGTTTAGATTTAAATTATTAAGGTTCAATATTTCATTGATAAAATAAAAATTCCATTGATATGCAATTATGTTACAGCAGAACATTACAAGAACATTTTGCAATCTTGAGTTCTTTTATTCATTTACAAAAAGTAAAGTACATAGAACCCACACAAGCCATGGGATAACCCTCAAAACATAATTCAAGTACAAAGAGTAGTATGCATAAAAGACTAAGGTGTAAACAAGGGAGAGGGGTATGTTGTAATGTCCTCACTAGGGAACCCATAAGGATCAAATCTGAAGTACCAAGATAACAACTATTTTTTTTTAAATGTTACTAAGAACTATTTTAGCAATTATGAATATGAACATGTCCTTAAACGTTCCCCTTATTAATTGTTGTGAATATAAAAACCATTTATCCTATTAACTACCTTAATGAATTCATTTCCCTTCCTAATTTGCATCTTATTTAGATTTTAGAAAGGAGACAGAAATAAATAACATGATACTTCTAAGCACATTTACCCTTTCCTTTAATTTCTTTTCTAGTTAACCTTGCCTACACATATTTCACTTGTATTTCCAAAACATAAATAGCTCTTACTTTCAATTTTCATTTCAAGATTCAAGAGAAAAATGATATAAGATACACAATGACATTCCTTTATTACAACTTTCTGACTTCCAAATAAACATTCCCCTTGATGTCCCTAAAGCTACCCTTCCCAAATTACATTTCTTTTTCTTTAATCTTCAAAACAATTACATCAAATTTCCTAGGGTCTTACAATAGATCTCTACATCTTTATTTACAATAGATAAGAGTACAAGAAAATTTTAAAGGAAATCTTCATCACTGAATAAATCAAAATCCAAGCCAAGACACGAACCACAAACAGTCCCTTGAAGATATTTTCAACCCATCCATGTGAAACTTGTGAAGTTCCAACCCCCTTGCTAGGATATAGAACCAAAGTACTCTCGAGGCCTAAGGCAATCTAAGGAAAAAGAACCATGTACTCAAATACCAAAAGAGAAGAAAAAAAGAATAACCAGCAAATCACCACCATACTATGCACCAAAGGTTTAGGTTCTAGAATACTGCCTAGGTGAGTGTCATCACACATCCTATGCATTGGGATCCTCCCTGGAAACCATGTAACATCGGTCCCCTCTCAATGTTTAAGGATCCACCCTGGCAGTTACCCATGGTACCGGTACTCCAATAGGTTTATCTGGACTTAACCATTAAATATATATCTTTGATTATCTTTTGAAAACCTCCTTCATAGGTTAATTTTATGTTATCACTTGTTTAGAAACTCACCCATAGGATTACTTAGCAACCACTTTGGGTTTTAGCACCTATGGTGAGCCACTCACCTAGGGTATCTAGTTCACTACCCCAAAAACATACCAAAATAAAAGAAAACATTTCAAAATGATCTAATTCATATGTAAAAGAAACTCTCTTATGTACTCAGACTCTCAAGATGAGTCCTAGTCCTTAACCATGAAAAATATAAGAAAGATAACAAGGATGTCATACACAAGACATACTAAGAGCAAATTATTGTTCTACCTATTGATGGGACTTTATGACTGGGTCTGCGAATAGATGTAAGTTGTCACCGGGTACCAGCCAACTTCACCTGTAAAGGTTGTCTATGGAAATGAGATTCCCCAGGCCTTCAAGTATGTGAAAGTCAGGTATCAACAGTGCAGGAGCTTAGTTGGGAATGTGACTATTTTGTTCAGGGGGATAGCTAGTTATCTTAGCTTGTCTTATCCAAGGATTCATATAAGTGAGGTTTCCTGCAAGCATTTCATAACTTCACCAAATAAACTTCAAAATATACTGTAAGGTAAGAAATATTCCATCTACCTATAGTTATGCCAAACATTCAAAACATCAACCATGCTCTAACATGCTACACTAAATATTGAATAAATACAGAACAATCAGCCCATATTTAACCAATAGCGAGTAAAAAGGAGGTCATTAATCTACTTAAAATATCAGAGCAAGGGACATAAAGAAAATACAACACAAAATACCATTAACTCAGAGATCAGAATGCTAGCAACAACATTGATAAAACCCTTCCTTCTTCATTAACATGTTTCCAGCAAGCACTGGTGCATACAATAATGGTGGCTCCAGGGGAGCATTTAACTACTGAAAGCTTCTAAAATCTAAGGAGCATTGAGCTCTACAACTAAGAACTGATAAGACTAAAATTTTATTAGTTATGGACTACAAAATCATCAATTTTGCCAACCCTTGGAATGAGGTCAGACTTTTTATTTATACACAAGCTTTGACCAAAAAATAACCTAACTTATTTTACACTCAACAATATAATACTATTTCCAGTGGCCGGTACTATCTGCACCACACTACAAAAGACCTTGAGATGGAAAAGGTTTGATATGTCAGAAGAATGAGACAAGGAAGACAGAGTGGAAGAATCAGCCTCAAGAAGGGAGTTGTAAGGAGAAGAGAAGAAATTTGATCCCCCAGGGATCAACGCTACATGCCTCATAAATGGGCGAGTGGCTCATTTTCTTTGATGCACTAGGTGTTACATTGGAGCAGTGCCTTGGGAAGACCACCTGTCAGGACCATCCAGTTGAGCTGATGTGCTCTACTAGAGTCATCTACCTTCTAACATCTTTATTAACTTCCTTGAAAGTGACCGATCGGCCTTGGGAACTAGGACAGTGGTCACTTAAAGAATACAAAACTATTGGATCCATAATTTTGGGATTTGGGAACTGGTGTTCCAAAAGAATGAATGAATATAAAATTTGTGCATGCTAAGGGTTATCCCCAGAACCTGGAGAACCATGCTGCTCCTTGCTATTTTTGAGAGCTTTTAACACCTGGCCTAAGCCCTCTTCTTCTATGCCCCTGATGTTGTCCCACCAGCCGCAAACAACCTCTAAACTCTCTTGCACCTCTTTGGACCCATTCCAAAATTCATCAACCAATTTCACGGCATCATGCATTCGGAGCATCATCTTAGACAACCTTGTCAATTTCTTCTAATCAATATCTCTTGGGGTGCAGTACTGAGACTCCATGAACTCATCAAATTTCCTGAGGACATAATCCTCTGGGGTGCATGATCCGGTGGTGAAGGGGTCGACTTGTGACACCCTTACCATGAAAGCTTCAAATAGGCCCAAAGGATACTAGGAGGCAATTATTTTATCTTTTAGGGCCTTGATGGAATCCTTTCAGACCTCAATCCTGAGGGAAACTCTTGAATGTTGGGCCTGAAGTGAGTCATATGTTTCATCCCCCAGAATTCTTGCCTCTATGGCAGCCTCTTCTCCGGTGTTGAAAATCTCTTCCAGTGTAGCCTTCCATTTCTCATAGTTTTCCAAGTCCAATTCCCACACATCAATGAAGGCACTTGCTTGATGGAGGAGGAGGTGGATCTGATAAAGATCTGGGAGTGACACTACTAAGAATTTCCTTATGGCATCTACTTGTTCTCTGATCCACCCATTGACATCCTTGGCCTTCTTTTACATGGCCCTTAGAGAATCTACATCACCCTGTGCAAGCGGAAATCCAAAGGTAGAAGCTTTTGGGTGGACCTCAGCTAGAGGCTGTGTAAGTTCTACTAGAAGTGCGAGGAGATTTGCATTTGTTTCCCTTTCCTCCTTTAACTTCTAGCCCTGCTCGGTGTATCGGGCCTCTATTCCCCTGATGGCCTCCTTCAGCGGGTCTAATTCACCCTGCTTGTCTCTTCTATCCAGAGCTACTTCTGTAATTGTATAGTCTTCAAGCCTTACGGCTGTTGTATCTGCATCTGGAGGAAGGGTTGTGATTGTCATAACTGTGCTGCTTGTTGGACCAGTTTGGAGAGTATGGAATGTCTGTGCCTTCTTAGACTTATGGGCCTCTACATTACAAGCCATCATCTCTGCCAGGGAGAGCAGAGTGCTTGTTTCTACCATCGGGGCCTTCCTCTTCCTTGATTCCACCAACCATTGGGGCAGCTGGGGTGGCCTTTTTGTTAAGATCTAAGTATCTAAATTGTCCTCTGAATTCGCTGGCGGGTTCCTGATATTTTCAATGTTGTAAGGCTCCTTTTTCTTTACCTGTTCCTACTCCTGCTCCCCCTGCACTTTGGTATCTTCCGCTAGGTTAGTGCCTTGGTTGGCTGAGTCCTGGATTTCCCCACCTCCACCTGCATTACTTGTTTCTTCAGGGATTTCCCAGTCTTTTTGTTGCTATTGTTCTCCAGCCCTGCTTGTTTCTTCTGCCAGAAAATCTTCCTCTACTGGAATATCTTGTGGGAGTAGGTGAGGTCGTTGGCCAAAGTTCAGAAATGCAGCCACTTTCACTACCTCACCAAATGTACTCCGCGGAGCCTGGTATCCCAGAGTGACCAAAGGCATTTGGAGCATGATGATTGGGTGTATGGTTGATCCCATGGGTCTAGTTTCCCTAACCATCGACTGCTCATCTGTCGTTTGCCTTGGTTGATTCTTGACCCCTTGGGCCGGTGTTTCTTCTTTCCTTCCCAGCTCTTGTTGTTCCTCTTGTGTTCCTTCTAGGACTTGCTGCTTTGTGGTAGCTTCTTGTTCCAGGATCCCCTATTCTACAAGGATTTCCTCCCTCTCTTGAGCAAAAATTTTCTACACTGTGTGACCTATATCTTAATGAAGGTCCATGAGCTCATCCACCGAGAAAGTATCATCAGAGTCATCATGCGGGGGCGAGGAGTCAAAAATATTTTATAGTCTAGGAGAATCCAAACTGACATCAACGGGAGGCAAATCTGGCATACCAGGGCTGGTGGCTACACTTGGTGTGGGAGTCACCTTCTTCTTTTTCTTTCTCATTAGTGGGACCCCGATCTCTAGAATACTAGTAGACTTTGCCTCGGCAAAAGTCTACCTACTCATCATCGTGACCAATGATGGAGATCCCACTGGGCAAGCATATGCCATGGGAGTTATGAGGAGGTTGGAGGACATCTGGTCACTTATCTGCTGGCTTTCTAGCCTTGTTGACTCCATCTATTGTTGCAGCTGCACCATTAAGGGAGTGAGACCTTAGGGAGGTACCTTAGCCGGGGTATCTTCTTTTTCCTTCTCCTTACTTGAACTAGGTCTAGCTGCGGTAGCAGGCATTGAAGCGGGCCTTCAGACAACTTGTCCCTTCCAAGTTCTTTTGGGACACACCTGGGAAAATATTGGTGACTCACCTCCAAAATAGGGTGGCATACTCCTTTAATTGTTAAGTCTTCAGGGGTGGCCCAGTTCACCAGAGGGAGATCTAACTTGTCTAATCCTTTCCCTTTGTATGTTGGGTCTTCCAATGGCCTGTCATCTGAAAAACCCTTCAAAAAATTTTGAAGGTCGAGAGCCTTCATGAGTCCCTTGGACATGCACAAATTTTGTTGGGCCCGGAGATCAGCACAAATTTTGTTGGGCCCGGAGATCAAAACTATCTTGGCAGTCCACCCAAAAATCTTCAATGTTTTCTTTATGCAGCGGGGATGCCCAGGGTAATGCCGAGGAAATCTTGCCTAGAGGATCATAATTTTTTCTAGTGTGGTGGAATTCCACCAGTCCTAGGATCTTTAATTCACTATATGCCTCCCTTGCTATGGTGAGGCAGCACGTATAATTCCCACATGAAACTAAAATGGGACGTTGATGACCTTCTTCAATGTGAAAAAGGTGTGCAGGTCCAGGATCTGTCGGCAAAACTCCAAAAGAATAATCCTATCCCCGCAATACCAGGGAAGGAGGTAGGGTTTCCTAGAGAAGCCAGTCACCCAAATATAAGTGTCATATTGAAACTGGATAAAATAATGGCCATAAGTGTTGACTAGATTCATCGCCTCCTACGAGAGCCGATACCCAGAATCCCGAGTAAGTGTTAAAATATTTTGGTAAATGAAAGCATCATTTACCTGACAAAAATTTAGAAAACTGAGTTCCCATTATACTTGGGGATAATGATCCCATGGTGTCAACTGGCCTAGCCCGTTTCCAAGTTTACCTACCATTCCGAAATCCAGAAATACAATCTTTATTGGGCTAGTGCCCATAGCATGTATGGTGTCATGTAGAACTTAGAACTTTGGATGACGCCCTTCAGCTGTGTGTCCATGTGATTGGCTATGATAGCTGCCCAGTTGAAGGTCTGACTGTGAGCGGTGATGCAGTAGAGAAAGTAGTACATCCATGCTGAGAAATCCCAGGCATGGGACAATCTGAAGATCCTGCTCAAAAATATGATGCCCGCCTGAATGGGCTCTTTGAAATCCTCGAGGGAAATTTCCAACTTCATCCTCTTATAATCCCTCTTTGAGGAATTCAGCTAGTGGCTATGTAGATATTGCCAGGAGATAAGGGTAGTATCCGCGAACTCCTACAACATCTTGGCCTGATTCCAAATAATGGACCCATTGAACTCTGGGATCCCTAGCCCTGAGGAAAAATTTGTTCCATCCAGGGTGACAATTGTTGTTGGATACTATAATGGTCAGGGATCTAGAAGTAGAATGGTCTAAGTAGGTGCATTGTACAAATTTTCCAGTTAGACTATTAATTCTAGTGATTGCATTGAACAAGGAAAGTTCGCAGCGTTAATGATACCGGAGGTGGCCAAATGAGTGGCCAAACTCTCTCCGCCGGCCTTTAGCTTGTAGATAGCTTCGATTTAGCCTTGCATCTCTTGAACTTTGGAATCCACTTTGGATCCCATGAGAACACCCTCCTTCGGGTATTTGGAGGTGATTGGCAGCTTTGCAAGCATCCTTTTAGCCTTGGTTTTTCTAGCCGCACGAGTGGAGGTAGTAGTCAGCTCCGGGCTATTAGGAGGGGTGATTACTTTAGATATCTTGATCAATTATCCATAATCTACAAGACTGGAGAACCATTAGAACATGACATATATCAAAGAACATTAGAAACTCTGGGGAATTTGTCGCCACCCTGCGCCTGTTCAATAAGTGTTAACACATATCAAAAATTCAGAATACTTTAAATAGATGTGAGTTAGATTCCTGGGGTTGAACAAGGTGATAGGAGAAAATGAGAGACAAGGGATTGTTTGGGACCCAGAGTCTGGATAAACTAGATATTTTTGTGTTGATGTGACCACTAGGAAACTGTACTTGGCTAAAGTGGGTTGGCACATGGTCACGTGACAGGTGACATAAAGGCATTAATGGCAAAAAGTGGGTTGATACAGGGTAAATTGAATGCCAGATGGGACATGGTTTGAATTCCCACTCATGGGAAATTAATCCTGCCATTAAGGTGATGAGACAGAGGAGAGAGAAAGCCACCATGGCTCAAACCAATGAGGTGCCAAGTTTGAGCCATGGTGACTCCCTCTCAATGAGTTCAGTATGGTGAGTGAAAATATGATAGAGCATGATGAACTCATCAACTTAGAAGAATACACACAAAATATATACACAAATTTATAGAGGGCCAAAGGATGAAACACATATACACTAAAATACACGGTATTTGCTATTAGAATACTTCAGGGATAACTGAGAGGGGGGTGAATCATTTATCCGCAACTTTAAATATTTTCTAATTATTAATACAGATTTATATAAATTAAATGCACATTCAGATAACACATTACACAACACATCAATTTGGTTATGGGGAAGCCAAATGGTAAAAACCCCAGTGGGAATTAGCACCCACAAAGAACTATACTAGTTCATAGTAATCCCTGTTAAAAGATCATTCAACCTTGTTAGGAGTTGTTCATTACAGTGTAGTAGTATAGTGACCTGGTTAAGGATCTGACCCTATTAGGAGTCTTTTACAATAACCCTGTTAGGGGTGGTGGACTCACTTTCCAAGGACTCATTGTCCAAGTGGTGAAGGCTACAACCTTCTGGATATTTGATACACACTGTATCAACAAGATGAACTGTTGCTTGTGACACTTCTTGTCTGATCAATTATTTTTGTGCTCCGATGCTTTAACCTCTTGTAAAGCACTATAACAATCTTATATGTATTCTGAAAGCTTCAACTTCAATATCTATATTATCAACGTATGATAAATATAGCTCTGCTTCTTTAACACTCTGCTCTGCTTTTCTTATATCTGGCTTTCGCAACTCTTCTTATCACAAATGACCTTCTATAAGTACATACTCAAAGTATGAGATCACGGTACCTATAAGATAACTCTTCATAACATCCTTGTCAGCTCTACTAAGTGCACAAGCATAATTACAACCGTGCAAGTATAAACTGAATAGATGCGTCACTTCACTAAGTCGGCTTCACCAATTTAACCATAACTTTGCAATCTTCTTGAAACATGTTTGGTGCCTTTAGATTAATATCACCAACTCATAACTAATCATGAATATACACACACATATCCTGAAGATAGGCACAACTCAAGAATATGTCACATATGTCGGCCTTAAACCATTATACTCCCAGAACTGTAACCGCCAATTACAGAATTACATATCTTTACTGAAACCTCATATATGGGTCTGCGTGTATGAACATAGCATAATAAAAATGTCAACAACATGTATCTATCTAAGCAAGTCTTCATGTCATCATATGGATAAGTACATACAGAAGTACTGTTGTGTATTATATGTTGTCATCAATGACAAACATACAATCAATCAACTATTCAGAATCAAATCTCCAACAATCTCCCCCTTTGGCATTGATGGCAACATATGATAAAAACAACTTATGTTCATGGTGTCTTCTTTCTTTTACAATCTTCTCAATATACTCATCAAAGATTCATCTACACTGCTGTAGTTACATAGACTATGTTTTACTCCCCTAGAGTATAAGCTCCTTGTATGTGTTCCTTGTTTAGCTCTTTGTTTGTGTTCCTTGTTTTTAGTACATACTCCCCCATTGACATCAATGGCAAAGGGCGCCATAAACCATTATGCACAAGTACTACTCCAGAAGTAGAGTAGTCAACCATTCATCAGTCACACATGACTAATGTACTTGCTGCTTTCTCTAATTAGACTTAGGAGAGGGAATTACTCCCAACTTCTCCCTTGGATACTCAAAAGTATCCTTTGCTAAATGCTTCATGAAAATGTTTGCTAACTGATCTTTTGTGCTTACATAGTCCTATTTAACTTCCTTGTCTGCAACTTTTTCTCTCAAAAAATGGTACTTGATCTCTATGTGTTTTGTCTTTGCATGCACCATAGGGTTATTAGACATGTTAATAGTACTGGTGTTATCACAATGAATAACAATAGGATAATCAACTTGAATACCAAAGTCTTTAACCATCTTCTTGATCCAAACAATTGTTGTACAATTTAGTTCTGCTGCAACATATTATGCCTCTGCTGTTGACTGAGAAATACAGTTTTGCTTCTTCCTTGTCCAAGATACCAACCTTTCTCCAAGAAATACTGCTCCTCTTGAAGTGCTCTTCCTATCATCAATAAAACCTGCCCAATCTGCATCAGTATACACATGAAGTTGTGTACTCTCTGATTTAGGATATCATAAACCATAGTCTATAGTTCCCTTAAGATATCTAAATATCCTCTTGATTGCCATTAGGTGATTATTCTTGGGTTCAGCTGCAAATCTTCCAACAATGCCAATTGCATTAGATATGTCAGGTCTTGATTGAGTTAGATAAATAAGCTTTCCAATCATAGATTTGTACAATGTTTTATCAACTGTTGTGGAGTTATCATCTTTTAAAAGTTTACTTCCTGTGATCATAGGAGTGCATACTGGCTTGAAATCCTCCATCTTAAAGGTTTTCAATATTTCCTTCACATATTTTGACTGATTAATGAATATTCCTTGATCTGTCTGTTTTACATTCACTCCCAAAAAGTATTTTATAGGACCAATCATGCTCATTTCAAATTCATTCTGCATTTCTTTTGCAAAATCTATACTAAGCTTGTCATTACCTCCAAAGATAATGTCATCAACAAATATGGCAACTAATAGTAATCCATCAGGTGTTTCTCTTGTGAACAAGTTGCAATCTACTGCTACTTTCTTGAATCCAATCTTGGTGAGATAACCATCTAGTCTCTCATACCACGCTCTTGGGGCATGTTTAAGTCCATAAAGTGCTTTCTCCAGTCTGCATACCATGTTTGGTCTATCTGAAAGGTTAAATCCTTTAGGTTTTTCTATGTAGACTTCTTTTTTTAAGTCACCATTCAAAAAGGCTGATTTGACATCCATTTGATAAACTTTAAAGTCTTTTACTGTTGCATATGCCAAAAAAAAATTTATGGCTTCCAGTTTGCTCACACAGGAAAATGTATCAGTGCAGTCTATTCCTTCTCTCTGTGCATATCCTTTACATACTAATCTTTCTTTGTTTCTTATTACTGTACCTTCTTTATTCATTTTGTTTCTGAAAATCCATTTTGTTCCAATCACATTTTTATCACTTGGTCTAGGAACCAATTCCCATGTGTCATTCTTGATTATCTAATCTAGTTCTTTTTACATTGCATTTTTCCAATCAGAATCATTACAGGCATCTTCAACACTTAAAGGTTCAATCTGTGAAAGTAATCATATCTCTTCATCCACTGTTAGATTCTTTGCTTTTGATCTGGTCAAAACACTGCTACTCTGATCTCCAATGATATCATTTTTAGAGTGGTATCTGGATGTAAACTTAGGAACCTTAGGTGTGACTTCTTCCTCTGTAATCTGTGGTTCTTCATTGCATGAATCAGGGTCATTGCATGAGACATCAAGGCAATCAAACATTTCTTCAATCATAGTGTCTTTGTTGTTAGGTCTGGGTTCATCTTCAATCAAAGGTGCATATTCATAGTACCTCTCTTGAATCATAAACTTCTCATCAATCTTAACATGCGTGCTTTCATATATCTTCTTTAATCTCAAATTGAAACATTTGTAAGCTTTTCTTTTTGTAGAGTAACCAAGAAAAATACCTTCATCACTTCTAGCATCAAACTTCCCAATACTGTCATCTCTCTTGATGTAGCACTTGCTGCCAAATATTCTAAATTATTTTACTGTGGGTACATTACCAAACCAAAGTTCATAGGGTGTCTTGTCCACGCCTGGTCTCAATTGTGTTTTTTTGATAGTATACACTGTTGTGTTCACTGCATCTCTCCAATAGATGTGTGCTAATTTTCCTTCAATCATCATGGTGCGCGTTGTATCAAGTATAATCATGTTCCTCCTTTCTGCAATTCCATTTTGCTGAGGTGTTCTAGGGGCACTCAACTGCCTTTTTATTCCATGTTCTTCACGTTAGTCATAAAAATGGTCACAGGTGAATTCTCCTCCTCTATCTGATCTTAAACATTTTAGTTTTAGTCCAGATTCTTTCTCAACCTCATCTTTGAATATTTTGAACTTCTCAAAGGCTTCTGACTTCTCCTTTAAGAATGCAACCCACATCATCCTAGAAAATGTTAGAAACACTGAGAGGGGGGGGTGAATCAGTGTTTATCTATTAATTATATTTCAGCCAATTAAACATATATCAAATGTGCATCCAAAGAAACATAACACAAGAACACATAACACATGATATGATTATGGAGAACCTTGATCAGATGAAAACTCTGGTGGGGATTAGTACCCACAAATATTGTACTAGGTATAATGAACCTATTAAAGTTCCTTTGCCCTGTTAGAAGTAGTCTTTACAATTTGAGTACAATGACCTGGTTAAAGGTCTGACCCTATTAGGAGTCTTTTACAAAACCCTATTAAAGGTATATGGCTCACTACCTAGGGTCACTGCCCAATAAGATGAAGGCTACAACCCTCTGAATGTTGATATGTACTATATAAAAAATGAACTGTTGTAATGACACTATTATCTGATCAGTTCCGTGTATGTGTGAATGCTCTTACTCTCTGAAAGAGCTATATCATGTACTGACTTCATAGTACTGTCCCTCTGTAACTTCCTCTTGCACAATAATTGAAACTTGTAACATAACATTACATTACATACTTATATGTTTACTATTGAATAGGCGCAACCCAAAACATAACACTAGTCGGCCTTTAAACCAAAATACACAACGCTTCTGAACAAGTCAGCCTAAGCATGTTTACTACAACATTAATTACATTAATAGAAACTTATAACTAAAGGCGCTTAGCCATTACATTATAGAATCATTCACGCTGATCAAAACTGTAGTTGGCTTCCATGCTCTATTTTCTGGACTGCAGGTCTACTAATCTGCCTGTAACTTTTCCGTACTGATGTTCCATACTTTACACATCTAGCTCTAGCATGTATATACACCATAGAGTATATACCTAAGTACACATGGTCTAGTGTGGTCTCTAACATGTGCGCTGATGTACTGATGTCTATATGTGTCTGTCTACCCTATTTTCACACTTAGTCATTTTGTCTTTCATGACAGAACTTAAGTATGACTTTGTTGCCATGATTGACAACACAAAATAAGTCATGCTTCCTTAGAAAGTCAAATTTCCAATAGAAAAGTCATCAAAAAACAAAATAAAGTATCTTTCACCATAGTATGATCTTGTTTGAGTAGGACCGCATAAATCTGTATGCACTAAGTCCAATTTGTTTTCAGCTAATGTCTGCTTACTTCTGAAGGAACTTCTTACATGTTTACCCATGACACATTCCCTAAAAATTGTATCAACTGGTCTTGCAATGCTTGGTAGGTCTCTAACTACATTGACATTACTGATCTTTACTATATTATCAAAATTTATATGACATAGTCTCTTGTACCATAACCAACTGTCATCTACTTTTGCAACAAAACAACTTATATCTGAATTAAGCTGAAAAGAATTACCTTTTTTTTTAGAGCCTGATGCAATCATGTCTCCATCCTTGTTGCTAATAATGCACTTTTTGTCTTTTAACTCCAGATGATAGCCTTTATCAAGTAGTTGTCCAACACTTAGTAAATTATGATGCAAACCATCAACATATAGAACATCATCTGTGTTGTTCTTTCCATCCAAGGTGATGGATCCTCTGCCTATGATAGGTTTAGGAGTGTTATCTCCAAATCTAACCATACCACCTTTGTATTTTTCTAGATGAACAAATCTATCTTTGTCACCTGTCATGTGGTGTGAGCATCCACTATCAATGATCCAACCAGTTCTGACATCTTCTTTGGAAATCAAGGCTAACTCTTGTTCTTCTTCTTTATCTGCAATGTCCATTTCTTCAAGCAACCTTTCCATGTCTCTAAGGGCGACGAATCCAATTTCATCTTCTCTTGAATCTTCATCAGTTACACCATCTTCAACATGGTAACATTCCTTCCTATATTTGGGTTTGTAATCAGATTTGAAATTCTTGACTCTTGTGAGACATTTAGATGCAAAGTGACCAATCTTATTGCATGAAAAACATTTGAATGGGAGTTTTACTTCATACTTTCCTTTTCCTTTCTTTTCTCTCTTAGCAATCATGGCAATAATATCTTCTAATTCTTCATCAATTTCTTCATTCTCATTATGACTAGAGATGTGTGAGGATTTCTTACCGTGGATTGA
>MU225821.1:2857782-2879741 GCA_018584345.1 Thuja plicata | reverse complement strand
TGGATGTCTCCTTCAAACATATCTTCCAAATACTTCCATATGGTATAAGCTCGGTCAACTTTCTTGATCTCAGAAAATTCACTGTCTGATAGGGAACTAATAAGGGCTTCTTTGGCAATAGCATTTGTTGTGAATACCTCCTTCTATTTGTTTGTAGCATCATCCTTTGCAAGGTCTTTTAAAGATGGAATATAAACTTCTTGTGTAGAAATCTCAAAGATCTCAAAGCCAACACATTCTAAATGTGTTATCATTTTTTTCTTCCAATCCAGATAGTTCTCTCCATCGAACTTAGGACTCTCTTTTCTGAAGTATGCCATTTGATCTACCTTAAGCTGTTAGGCTTTCTCTCCAAGGCACTTGGCTCTGATACCAATTGTTAGAATACTTCAAGGATAACTGAGAGGGGGGGTGAATCAGTTATCTGCAACTTTAAATATTTTGTACTTATTAATCCAGATTGATATAAATTAAATGCACATTCAAATAACACATTACACAACACATCAATTTGGTTATGGGGAAACCAAATGGTAAAAACCCCAGTGGGAATTAGCACCCACAAAGAACTATACTAGTTTATAGTAATCCCTATTAAAAGATCATTCAACCCTGTTAGGACTTGTTCATTACAATGCAGTGGTGGTGGTGGAATCACTATCCAAGTGGTGAAGGCTACAACCTTTTGGATATTTGATACACACTGTATCAACAAGATGAACTGCTGCTTGTGACACTGCTTGTCTAATTAGTTCCTTTTGTGCACCAATGCTTTAACCTCTTGTAAAGCACTATAACACTCTTATCTATATTCTAAAAGCTTCAACTTCAATATCTATATTATCAACATATGATAAATATAGCTCTTTTGCTTTAACACTCTGCTCTGTTTTTCTTATCTCTGGCTTTCGCAACTCTTCTTATCACAAATGACCTTCTATAAGTACATACTCAAAGTATGAGATCATGGGACCTGTAAGACAACTCTTCATAACATCCTTTTCGGCTCTACTAAGCGTGCAAGCATAATTACAACCGTGCAAGTATAAACTAAATAGATGTGTCACTTCACTAAGTCGGCTTCACTAATTTAACCATAACTTTGCAATCTTCTTGAAACATGTTTGGCACCTTTGGATTAATATCACCAACTCATAACTAATCATGAATATACACGTGCATATCCTGAAGATAGGTGTAACTCAAGAATTCATCACATATGTCAGCCTTAAACCGTTATACTCCCAGAACTGTAACCACCAATAACAGAATTAAATATCTTTACTGAAACCTCATATATGGGTCTGCGTGCATGAACATAGCATAATAAACATGTTAACAACATGTATCTATCCATGCAAGTCTTCATGTCATCATATGGATAAGTACATACAGAAGTACTGTTGTGTATTATATGTTGTCATCAATGACAAACATACAATCAATCAACTATTCAGAATCAAATCTCCAACATTTATAAATTGCTTACAGATTTATACAATATTTACATAGGTACATGAGCTACCCTAAGAAAATATACATTATATACATTTCTTTACAAATGCACAGAGGGAAGACAACCCTCTGGCAGAGCCAACCCACCAATGGGAGGCAAACCAAAAAGTAAAACACAAAAGGTAAACCAGCAAAACCGAACAAAGTGAAACCAAAAAACAAAAGGAAAAAACAAGAAAAAGACAACAAGAAACTAGAGGAAAAACTGAGGACCTACCTAGAGACACGAAGAACAACAGGGGAGAAGGACACTAGTAGTGCACTGCAACAAGTCTACCCTCCAATGATCACAAACAGACACCACAAATCAGCTTGTAATAAACCACTAAGCATAGAGAAATTCACAGTTTAATCATAGTTTAATCACTTAAGAATTGATCTAAATGATCTAAGTGTTTTAATCATGGTAACTATTAAAGTGATGGGTAATTTTCATTTATACCCTTAGGGTAAAAACAAGTTACACTCTTCTCCACAAACTCTAAAACAGGCAAACCTCTAGACTCTGGGCCCAGGGATCCCATGTAACCATACCTTCTTGCAAGAAGAAGACATCATGGCAGAGAATCCTGGAGTCCAAAATCCGGCTCTAGGAAGAACAAAATCTGAGACCGGGTCCCAAAGACACAAGAAGACAAAAATAGA
Source organism: Thuja plicata (assembly GCA_018584345.1). NCBI lineage: Eukaryota > Viridiplantae > Streptophyta > Pinopsida > Cupressales > Cupressaceae > Thuja > Thuja plicata. The sequence goes on along the minus strand of MU225821.1, from coordinate 2,877,581 downwards.
AAGAAAACAAACCTCGCAGAAGAAAAGCCTGGAGGGAAATCAAAGAAAGAAGGAAAACAAGGTAAGAGCAAAAGCAAAAAAGGGGGACCCAACATTTTGCACACAAAATTTAGGGATGGGTATGCAGGGAATAACAAATGGTGACTATCTAGGATGAATGCCTTAGCGCATTAGACAACTGTAGAACCTTTGGTTAGCAAAACTGGAATAAATCTTTACTTGGAGCATCTTGTTTGCAAGGCGCAAGGTGTCTGAGAAAATCCAATCCATCAGTGATTCAATCCTTGGTCTTTCGTCAGTTGTGAAGTGTGTTCTTTGAAACAAAATCAAGCTTGTGACCGCTGGGAGAAGTAGAGAAGAGGCACTAAATATTTCCAACCAACATCATCAAATCTGCTTGTTTCCCCTAGATACCTGAATTTCTTCATTCTTTAGTTCTTTCCTTGCTTTTCTATCCTTTTCTGAGTGGGAAGGTGGTACTTCTTTCACCTCAGACCTTGAGCTTAGCCAATTTCTAAGGTGGTACTTCTTTCACCTTTCCACCCAATTCAAATTTCCAAATAGGGAAGAGAACTCTGGACCCGAAAAGAATTTAAATGTTTTCAGAATTGGGCCAAAAAACTAGTGCGACTAATCTACTCTCAGTGTGTCTGATTACTTGTTCCTTTTGATTTTGATTTTACTAATTTTTAGACTTCTGGCAGATGAATCCGATGAAGATTACTCATAGCCTGTTACCAAACTTACAAAATAACTCTTGAGCGCAGACCAATTCCACCATGCTAACAATAGATTCCAAGTTCACCATAATGTAGAAGATACCATTCCAGAGACCAGATGTTATGCGAAGCATACCGTTCTACAAAGGGGCGAGAAAAACATTGCGAACTTGGAAAAAAAAAGAATGAAGCCAAAAACAAAATGAAAAGAAAAAGGGGCAGTCCCAGAGGATAGCCAACAAAACTATTTACAAGGAAAGGCACCCCCAACAGAGCACCGGGAAGGATATTTAGAAGCAAGACTTTACATAAAATACAATTCTGGACAAACTCACCTCATTCAAAATAATGCTTGAGAAATAGTCCATTGATGAGCAATGGAATGGCTTCTCTAGTCATGGTACTGAGGTGATAAGTATTTTCCCTACAGATCTCATATATCAAGTATGGTCCAAGCCAGAGCCATTGGAATTTGGTGTTTTCCTTTCTTTTCCCAGGCCTTGTCCCACAAAAGAACTAAGTCTAAAATCTGAAAGGCCTTATAATGGGCTCTTCAGTCAAACCATCATTTTACTACTGCTTGGTGATGCACAAAGTTTTCAAGGGCTGTGTCTCTTTGTTCTTCCATTCACACTAGATTTAGGAGCCAGACTTCCATGATGTTGTCCCGGTTACCAAATTCCTGCATGAACTGTAACACCGGGATCTTTAAGTTAATAGGGAACACTAGGTTTTGGCCATAAACTAGGTGGAATGGGGAAGTCCCTAGGGATACCTTTATTCAGATACAATCCTCCCAGAGAGTGAATCTAAGCTTTTGGTGCCAATCCTGGGGATTATGTTCTAATAAATTTTTGATCACCTCAAGTAAATTTTTGTTGGTCGATTCAGCAACACCGTTCCCCTGAGGGTAATAGTTGCTGGAGAACTTCAGAGTGATCTTCCTGTCATAGGTCCATTTGATTAATTATGCTAAAGAAAAGGCTGGACCATTTTCACATACTATAGCAAAAGGCATTGCAAATTGCGTGACGATGTTTTCTTCCAGGAATTTTATGACTACATCTGTCGTATTATTTTTACAAGGGATCGCTTCAAACCATCGGGTGTAATAGTCAGTTGTAGTCAAAATATATCAGTGGTTTGCAAATGAGTTGGGGTTGATTTCCCTGATAAAGTCAAATTCCCATTGGGAAAAATGCCTAGCTTCAAAGACCGTCTATGAAGGCATGGCCAGGTTCCGCTCATGATGTGCCGTAGTCTGGCAAGTGTGGGACATGAGTGAAGACATCCTTAAAGATACAGGGCCAATAGTATCCAGCCTGGAGGATCTGATGGGCAGTGGCATCAGCTGAGCCATGCCCGGTACCAAAATTCCCTTGGAATTCTTTGATTATCTTCGTAGCTTGAACCCTATCAATGCACCAGAGGTACACTCCCTCATAGTTCCTATGAAAAAGTGTGGCATTTTTTATCATGAAGTGTGCGCTTTTCAATCGTAGGGCGTGAAGTTTGTTTGGAGGCAACCTCTCCGAGCATCTATTATTCAATAGCAAGTACACTAGGTCTATGTACCATGGATCCTAAGTGATGGACTCCACTATATATGTCTGACATTTGATGTGTGGAGTCTCTTCTGCCATCGCTCTATATAGTCCCTGGCCTTAGACTATCTTCATGGGATGTATTTCCAGATCATACTCTTGGAGGATGGACATCCATTTCCCCCATCTTTCACCCAATTCACTCTGCATCAGCAGGGATTTTACTGCTCGGTCTAGGATGATAGCATGTACTTTTCTCCAGAGGATGTAATGCCAGAATTTCTTTACGGCGTGGACAAGAGAAAAGGCCTACTTTTCCAAATGCGAGTACCAGACTTTGGCATTCTTAAAGGGGGAGCTCATGAAAGCTATTGGTCGGTCATCCCCTTCGATCTTTTGGGTCAAAAATGTCATGGTAGAGTGCGACAAAGCAAAGGAATAAATGTAAAAGGGGAGGGAATAGTCTAGGCTAGCCAAGACTGAGGCCTCCATTATTATTTGTTTAATCTAGGTGAATGCCCGCTTTGCCTCTGGGCTCCACTCAATCTTAGTATATTTCTTCATCATCTCATTGAGTGGCTTTACGATCTCAGCAAATCCAGTGATGAATCACCAAACAAAATTGATCTTTCCAAAGAAAGATCTCATTTCTTTCTTGCTGCCGGGCATTTTGAGGTTTAGCAGTGCTTCAACTCTCTCAGGGTCAATGGATATACCCTTCTCAAAGATAATATTCCTGTGCAACTTCCCTTTAGTGACCCTGAATATGCATTTATTAGGGTTGAGGGATATTCCATATCGGTGACACCTCTCACAAATCTGGGTGAGGTGGGCATCGATTTAGGGAAAAGACAGTCAAATCATCCATGTAGATGATTATGCATCAGTTTACTAGGCCTTCGAACGCAATGTCCATAGCCTTCTGAAATGTGGCCCTTGTGTTGATCAGGCCAAAGGGAATTCTCCGATAGGAAAATGTTCCCCACTTGGTGGGGAATATCATTTTGTCTCTATCTTCATATTTAACCATGACTTGGTTATACCCAAAGTACCCATCTAGGAAAGACATCATTTGTGATATGTTCACGATTTGCAGTACCTCATCCAACGAGGGGAGAGGGTGATTATCTTTCTTGGAAGCTTTGTTTAAGTTTTAGAAATCCATGCATAGGCGGATCTCACCACTTTTCTTCCTCATAGGGACTAGGTTGGCAACCCATGTAGTATGTCATATTGGAAAGATGATCTGGGCTGACAGCAGTTTTTGAACTTCTTGATGAATTAGAGGCTCGATTAGTGGGTTGACCGGTCATTGATTTTTCCAGAAAGGCTTAGCGTCAGGTTTGAGTGGCATAGTATGAGTCATAATGGATGTATCATAGGTTTTCAAATCCTCATACCCCCACGCAATTAAATCAATGTATTCTCAGAGAATGGCGAGAATCTTCTCCTTCTCCTCTGGGGAGCAGGAGGTACCAATGTGTATCATTTTCTCTTCACCTGGCAAGCCGATGTTCACTTTTTCAAATTTTCCTCCCTCAGAGGAGGATGATATCTTTTCCTGTCCCCGAGGGTTTGAGTCAAATATTTGTTCTAGTGTGACCATCCCCTTAGGGATAGTGTTGGTTGGTAACTCCATGATCCCATCATCTTCATCACACTATCCAGTATCATCATGATCTCTTTCTTCCACTATCTGGTCCTCAAAAATGCCAACATTGGCCATGAAGGCCAGGATATGTTGATCATCCTCAAAGACCTGAAAATGGGAAACATTTTATGGAATAGAAGGGGTGGGGACCATCTCAACAGAGAATTTCCAGAGTTGAGAGCCAGTCATTGGCTCAAGCGTGCTAGCATAAATAGAAAGGAAATCCGGGACATAATTCTATCTCTGGGGAATAAGGTCAATGCTGAAGGAATCAAAATCTTCAATAAGGCTCCATGCTCGGTTGTGGTATGTGGCTAGTCTTTTGTCATGATAGGTGTATTGGCTTTGGACCTGCTTTACGATCAACTCTAACTCACCTAGGGCCTAGAGGTGAGTGATTCCTTTCCTTAGTGCAAATAAGAGTCCAAGGACCAAAGCCTCATACTTTGTGATGTTAGTCATGCAGTTGAACTACAACCTATAGGATGTAAGGAAGGATTTCCCCCGTGGGTTGATCAATTCCACTCTAGCCCCACATCCTTGTTTGGATCGGGACCCATCGAACTTAAGGGTCCACAAGTCATCGTTTGTTGTCTGGGGCTAGGAAGATGAAGTGGTCTTTGGATTTTTCTTGGGAGGGTTGGGAGGAGCTTCCTCCAATGCTAATGATACATGGGTGAGGTTTGCCTCTGGGGAAATTTATTGTTGGGATCCCTGGACAAACAACTCTGAAGAGGCGCTATCAGTAGAAGTACTAGGTCTTGGGGAATCAGCTATGTATTCTTCCTCCTGGAGGGCATCAATGTGTCGGATGGCAGCAGAAAGGCTCACACTCTAGCTCTGAATGTTTCTAATAATGCACCTAGCACCAGGTGTCAGACAAGAGTGTAGCGGGGGTCGCTACGGTATCCTGAGAGTCAACCTCAACCCTCAGTTTTTCTTCCAGGTCCTAGGTTCTCTGAGAAACTATGGGGTCCTCCCCAGGGGTGAAATTGAATGTTAAGATTTCAAGGGGTTTGTACACCCTAGGGGAAGTCTCAAAGAAGAGGAATTCATTCACCCTCCTAAATTTGGTGAGGGCCTATTTCATTCGGGGCTCACATTTAACCCAGATCTGGTTAGATTCTCCCTCCCAAGGGAGCCACAAGTGGGAAAAGTCAGTCAAAAAATATTCATTCAGGGACTTGGACCAATTGCAACTTAGTAACATCCCATAAGTCTCTGGGATGTCCACCACCTGGATGTCAATCATGCTGGCTATCCTGGGGTCCTAGATGAGTTGAATCTGGATGTTCTTCAATTCACCACCATTTTTATAACGGTTTTATCCAGCTGGATTACTATGTCGTTAGATGGGGTGGGGCAGAATCTGAGCTTTTGGCATATGGATAGAGGCATGATGTTGCTTGAAGCCCCAAAATCTACTAGGTAATTGTGTATATTCTTTCCTTGTATGTTCAAACCTAGTAGGAAGAGAGGATCCTCAGTGTTTCCCCAGAAGACAGTCGCATTCGCATCCTCAAAAGTGATAGTCTTGGGTGGGCGACTGACAACTTCCAATTTTTCCAAGAGTTTTAGAAGAGACTTCTTCTGCTCGGGACAGTTCAACAAAACCTCCATCAAGGTCAAGGAGGTGGTAGTTTGTTCTAACACCTTTTTTATGTCAAACCTACCTCCTGGGAATTGGTGGCTTCCCTCAGCCGGGTCCTTAGCTTGATTAGAGCCAGGGCCTTTTGGAGGGACAAACCGATCAGTCATGTTGTCCGGGGGAGGGGTATCTTTGGGAGGCGTAGGCATATAAGTTCTTCCTTTACCAACCTCACTTTGGGTGTTGTAGGGAGTCTGTGGGTTGGTGAAGGCATTGGCCTCAAAGGCCAGAATAGATTCATCAAAGAATCCCTGTAGTTTGGCTTCTTCTTCATCTTCCTTGTCTGCTCCAAAGAAGACGGTCTTACAAGTGAAGGAACTGTGAGTAGGCTCTTGTATAGGAGGTTCTAGGGGAGTAGGATCAGAAGCTTTTTTTTGTCCAGCTGAGAGATCATGATGAATTTCTCCAGCGTGTCACAGTTCACCTCATTATGAGAGCCTGTGTCATGCAATCTACACCAGTTGGTCATAGGTTGGACATTTGCGACTGGCGTAAAATGGGAAGGTCCAAAGCTACCCTGATTGGTGTTTTGGTTTGGAGGAGGACCTCTGATGTTAGCATTGTTGTTCCATTATTGTTGATTGGGTTGGGGCCCATTGTTGTAATTTCTTCCTCCAACATTGTTATTTTGTTGGCCAAAGAAAATATTCCCTCTCTAGGAATTGGTGTTGTGGGGTGTAAGAGACCCCACCTTCAACTGTCCCATGTCCATGATCAGTGAGGACAACAGACGTTGCCAGAGGGATTTGACCTCGGCGGACAGTTGAGTGTTTATGTCAAAATGTGACATTTGTTGTTGTTGGTTCCTGGGGAAGGCGATAGCATTCAACAAAGTCGAGGGTGGAAATCCTCTAGCCGAGGATGACTAGAAGAAAGGCACTCTAGATGGCTGTGTCTGTGGTTGTTGTATTTGTTGCGGCTGGTTCTAGGGAAAGGATTCCAGACCTAGTGTTTCCTGTGTTTGAGATGGATATATATACCGAGACTGTTGGTCTATTGGTGGTGGCGGGATTCATGGCCATCACGGGGGTACCCATTTCCTAATTAGGGTTATATCCCTCAGCATAAGAAGTTCTGTCAGGTATCATGTTGAAGGCCATGCTATGCCCAATCCCTCCTGGAGATTTGTTAAGACCACGGGACAATTCCAAGGCCAGGTTTTAAACCTTTGCCAAATTATCTCGGTCACCCGGGGTGGTAGTTCACCAAAGGAGAGTGGCAACGAAAGGGTCCATCACATTAAGATAGGTCTGGATAGTCACATCCATGGATGGGATGAAGGGACCCATGCACCGCTTCAAGGCACATTGGAACCGGTGGTTCAATGCTGCAAGGGGTTCATTTGGTTCCTTCCTAATGGAGATGAACTGGCTATGAGACCATGCTACATCCATGTGTACATAGACCATAGCCAAGAAGGTGTCCTCCATGTCCTGCCAACTATTGATGGAGTTGGCGGGAAGGTTAAGGTACCAGTTCAGCTCATTTTGTCCCAAGGACAGAGGGAACATCTAGGTCACAACATCTTGATGTTGGATCCAGTGTCAGTTCATGGCATCTTTATATGCCTGTAGATGCTCTTCTACAGTTTGCGAGCCTAAGTGCTCATATCAAGGACAAATCTTTTTTGGGTGCGCAGGAAGGTCATTGGCTGCACTGGGAAAAGTTCCCATCGGGGACCTAGTGTTGCCAAAGTACGCAGCCATCGGGGTGCTATATTTTGACTAGGTTGAGCATTAATTCCTAGGGTTGCCTGGGGGACTTGGGTATTCTGATCTGTAGTAGATCCCTAGATAATGGCAGTCGATTTGGCTTTAGGGGTCCACTTCTATCGAGCAGGAGGCTTGAGTTTGACAAACCTTCCAGGATTGGAAAATGATCTAAGGACTCTTTCGAATCTCATGGGTGAAAATGATCCAATCCCACTGAAGTTCTGACTCCTAAAACTATGGATTGGGGAACCTTCAGGCGGTGTAAAATCAGAATCCTCAAAGGGGGACGAGTTCATGCCCTCCTTCTAGCGACAGTTTCTATTGACAAGACTTTGTGACCGGGTCTGCCAACAGATGTAAGTTGTCACTGGGTACCATGGTACTAGCCAACTTTGCCTATAAAGGTTGTCTGAGGAAATGAGATTCCCCAGGCCTTCAAGCATGTGAGAGTCAGGTCTCGACAGTGTGAGAGCTTAGTTGGGAATGTGACTAACTTTTTTTGGGGGATAGCTAGTTATCTTGGCTCATCTTATCTGGGGATTCATATAAGCGGGGTTTCCTGCAAGCATTTCTTAACTTCACCAAATAAACTTCAAAAGATACTGCAAGGTAAGAAATATTCCATCTACCTATAGTTATGCCAAACAATCAAAATATCAACCATGCTCTAACATGCTACACTAAATACTAAAGAAATATAGAACCATCAGCTCATATTTAACCAATAGCAAGGAAAAAGGAGGTTGTTAATCTACTTAAAATATCAGAGCAAGGGACATAAAGAACATACAACACAAAATATTGTTAACCCAGAGATTAGAATGCTATCCACAACATTGATAGAACCCTTTCTTCTTCATTAACATGTTTCTAGCAAGCACTGGTGCGTACAATAATGGTGGATCCAGGGGGAGCATTTAACTACTAAAAACTTCTAAAAACTAAGGAGCATTGAGCTCTAAAACTAAGAACTGATAAGATTGAAATGCTATTAGTTATGGACTGCAAAATCATCAATTTCGTCGACCCTTGGAATGAGGTCAAACTTTTTATTTATACACAAGCTTTGACCAAAAACTAACCTAAATTATTTTACACTCAACAATATAATACTATTTCTAGTGGTTGGTACTACTTGTACCATGCTACAAAAGCCCTTGAGACGAAAAAGGTCTGACATGTCAGAAGAATGAGACAAGGAAGACGGAGTAGAAGAATCAGCCTTCAGAAGGGAGTCGTAAGGAGAAGAGAAGAAATTTGATCCCCTAGGGACCGAGGCTACATGCCTCATAAATGGGAGAGTGACTCGCTGTCTTCAATGCACCAGGTGTTACGTTGGAGCGGCGCCTTGAGAAGACTACCTGTCAGGACCATCCAGTTGAGCCGACATGCCCTACTGGAGTCATCTATCTTTTGACATATTTATTAACTACCTTGAAAGTGACCAGTTGGCCTTAGGAACTGGGACACTGGTCACTTAAATAATACAAAACTATTGGATCTAGAATTTTGGGATCCGGGAACTTGCGTTCTGAAAGAATGAATAAATATAAAATTTGCGCACGCTAAGGGTTATCACCAGAACCCGGAAAACCATGCTCCTCCTTGCTATTTTTGAGAGATTTTAACACCTAGCCTATGCCCTCTTTGTCTATGCCCTTGATGTTGTCCTACCATCCGTGGAAAACCTCTAAACTCTCTTGCACCTCTCCGGCCCCATTCTAGAATTCATCAACCAATTTCACAGCATCATGGGTCCGAAGCATCATCTTAGACAACCTTGTCAATTTCTTCCCATCAATATCTTCAAGGGCGCGGTACTGAGACTCCATGAACTCATCAAATTTCCCAAGGACATAGTCCTCTGGGGTACATGATCCGGTGGTGAAGGGGTAAACTTGTGACACCCTTACCATGAAAGCTTCAAATAGGCCTAAAGGATACTGGGTGGCAGTTATTTTATCTTTTAGGGCCTTGACTAGATCCTTGTAGACCTCAATCTTGAGGGAAATTCTTGAATGTTGGGCCTGGAGGGAGTCATATGTCTCATCCCCCAGAGTTCCTACCTCTGTGGTAGCCTCTTCTTCGGCATTGAAAATCTCTTCCAGCCTGGGCTTCCATTTCTCATAGTTTCCCAAGTCTAATTCCCACACGTCAACAGAGGCACTTGCTTGATGGAGGAGGAGGTGGATCTGATAAAGATCTGGGAGTGACACTACTAAGAATTTCCTTACGACATCTACTTATTCTCTGATCCACCCATCGATAGCCTGGGCCTTCTTTTTCATGACCCTTAGAGAATCCACATCACCCTATGCAAGCGGTAATCCAGAGGATAAATCTTCTGAGTGGACCTCATCCAGAGGCTATGTAAGTTTTGTCAGAAGTGTGAGGAGATTTGCATTTGTTTCCCTTTCCTTTTTTAATTTTTGGTCCTATTTTTCATATCAAGCCTCTATTTCCCTTGTGGCCTCCTTCAGCAGGTCTAATTCGCCCTGCTTGTCTCTTTTCCCAAGAGCTAATTTTGTAATTGTATAGTCTTCGGGCCTTATGTCCATTATATCTGTATCTGGAGGAGGGGTTGCGATTATCACAACTGTGCTTCCTTTTGGATTAGTCAAGAGATTATGGACTGTCTATGCCTTCTTAGACTTCTAGGCCTCTGCATTACGGGCCATCATCTATGCTAGGGAGAATGGAGCACTTGTTGCTACCACCGGGGCCTTCCTCTTCCTTGATTCCACCAACCATTGGGGTGGCTAGGGTGGCCTTGCCATTAAGACCTAAATATCTAAATTCTCCTCTAAATTTGGTGGCGGGTTCCCGATATTTTCAATGTTGTCGAGCTCCTTTTTCTTTACCTATTCCTACTCCTGCTCCCCTGGCACTTTGGCATCTTCCACCAGGTTGGCACCTTGGGTGGCTGAGTCTGGGATTTCCCTGCCTACACCTGCATTTCTAGTTTCTTTAGGGATTTCCTAGTCTTGTTGTTGTTTTTGTTCTCTGTCCCTACTTGTTTCTTCTTTTGGAATCTCTTCCTCTATGGGAATATCTTGTGGGAGTGGGTGAGGTCATTGGCCAAAGTTCAGCAATGCGACCACTTTCACTACCTCACCAAATGTACTCCAGGGAGCCTGGTCTCTCAGAGTGACCAAAGGCATTTGGAGCATGATGATCGGGGGTACAGTTGATCTCATGGGTCTAGTTTTCCTGACCATCAGTTTCTCATCTGTCGTTTGCCTTGGTTGATTCTCGACCCCTTGGGCCGATGTTTCTTCTTTCCTTCCTAGCTCTTGTTGTTCCTCTTGTGTTCCTTCTTGGACTTCCCACTTTATGGTAGCTTCTTGTTCTAAGATCCCCTATTTTGCATGGATATCCTCCCTCTCTTGAGTGGCAATTTCCTCCACCGTGTTACCTAGATCTTGATGAAGGTCCATGAGCTCATCCACCGAGAAAGTGTCATCAAAGTCATCATGTGCGGGCGAGGAGTCAGAAATATTTTCTAGTCTGGGAGAATCCAAATTGACATCAATGGGAGGCAAATCTAGCATACTGGGGCTGGCATTTTTGCTTGGTGTGGGAGTCACCTTCTTCTTTTTCTTTCTCATTAGTGGGACCCTGGTCTCTAGAATAGTGGTAGACTCTACCTTGGCGAAAGTTAGTCTGCTCATCATCGCAGCCAATGAAGGGGATCCCATCAGGTGAGTAGATGCCATGCAAGTTATGAGGAGGCTGGAGGACATCTAGGAACTTATCTACTAACTTTCCATCCTTTCCAACTCCATCTGTTATTGTAGCTATGCCATTCAGGGAGTGGAACCTTGGGGAGGTTCCTTAGCTGGGGTATCTTCTTTTTCCTTCCCCTTACTCGAACTAGGTCCGACACCGATAGCAGGCGTTGAAGCGGGCCTTCGGACAATTTTTCCCTTCTAGGTGCTTTTGGTACACACACGGGCAAAATATTTGTGACTCACCTCCAAAATAGGGTGGCATACTCCTTTAATTGTTAAGTCTTCAGGGGTGGCTCAGTCCACCAGAGGGAGATCTAACTTGTTTAAACCCTGCCCTATGTGTGCGGGGTCTTCCAACAGACCATCATCTAAAAAACCCTTCAGAAAAGTCTGAAGGTCGAGCACCTTCATGAGTCCCTTGGACATGCGTGAATGTTGTTAGGCCTAGAGATCAAAACTATCTTGGCAGTCCACCCAAAAATCTTCAATGTCTGCTTTGTGCGGCGGGGATGCCTGGGGCAGTGCTAAGGCAATCTTTCCTAGAGGATCATAACTTTTCCTAGTGTGGTGGAATTCCACCAATCCCAAGCTCTTTAATTCACTATCTGCCTCCCTTGCTGTGGTGAGGCTGCATGTATAATTCTATCATGAAACTAGGAATGGGACGTTGATGACCTCTAATGTGAAAAGGGCGTGTAGGTCCAGGATCTGTCGGCAGAACTCCAAAAGAATAATCCTATCCCCGCAATACCGGGGAAGGAGGTAGGGTTTCCCAGAGAAGTTGATCACCTGAATATAAGTGTGATGCTGAAACTAGATAAAATAATGGCCATAAGTGCTGACTAGATTAATCACCTCCTACGATAATCGATACCTAAAATCCCGAGTAAGTGTTAGAATATTTTGGTAAATGAAAGCATCATTTACCCGGCAAAAATCTAGGAAACTGAGTTCCCATTGTACTTGGGGATAATGATCCCATGGTGTCAACTGGCCTGGCCCGTTTCCAATTTCACCTACCGTTCCCAAACCTAGAAAGGCCGATCTCTTTTGGGCTAGTGCCCATAGCACATATGATGTCACGTAGAACTAAGAACTCTGGATGATTCCCTTTAGCTACGTGTCTACATGATTGGCTATGATAGCCACCCAGTTGAAGGTCTGACTATGAGTGGTGATGTAGTAGATAATGTAGTGCATCCATGCTGAGAAATCCCAGGCATGGGGCAATCTGAAGATCCTGCTCAAAAATGTGATGCCCTCCTAAATGGGCTCTTTGAAATCCCCATGGGGAATTTCCAACTTCATCCTCTTACAATCCCTCTTTAGGGACTTTAGTCAATGGCTATTGAGATATTACCAGGAGATAAGGGCAGCATCCTCAAACTCCTACAATGTCTTGGCCTGATTCTGAATAATGGAACCATTGAGCTGTGGGATCCCCAGCCCTGAGGAAAAAGTTTTTGTGTCAAGGGTGACAATTGTTGCTGGATACTATAATGGCTGGGGATCTAGAAGCAGAATGGTTTGAGTAGGTGCATTGTACAAAGTTTCTAGTTGGATTATTAATTCTGGTGATTGCACCAAACAAGGAAAGTTTGTAGCCTTAATGATGCCAGAGGCAGTCAAATGAGTGGCCAAACTATCTCCACCAGCCTTTAGCTTTTAGATGGCTTGGATTAAGCCTTGCATTTCAGTCCAGAGTCTAGGCTTTATGTCCATTATTTCTTGAACTTTGGAATCCACCTTGGATCCCACGAGATCACCCTCCTTTGGGTATTTGGAGGTCAGAGGCAGCTTTGCCAACATCCTTTCATCCTTGGTTTTTGTAGCCACTGAGTGGAGGTAGTAGGTAGCTCCAGGCTATCCTGAGGGGTGATTACTTTAGATATCTTGATCAATTATCCACAATCTCCAAGACCGGAGAACCGTTAGAACATGATATATATCAAAAGAACATTAGAAACTCTGGGGATTTCATCACCACCCTGTGCCTGTTCAATAAGTGTTAACACATAAAAAATTCTAGAATAATTTAAATAGACATGAGTTAGATTCCTGGGGTTGAACAAGGTGACAGGAGAAAATGAGAGACAAGGGATTGCTTGGGACCCAGAGTCCAGATAAACTAGTCGTTGTCATGTCGATGTCAACAATAGGAAATTATACTTGGATAACGTGGGTTGGAACATGGTCACGTGATAGGCGACATAAAGACATTAATGGAAAAAAGTGGGTTGACACAAAGTAAACTGAATGGAAGATAGGACATGGTTTGAATGCTCACTCGTGGGAAATTAATCTGGCCATTAAGGTGATGAGACAGAAGAGAGAGAAAGTCGCCATGGCTCAAACTAGTGAGGTGCCGAGTTCGAGCCGTGGTGAATCCCTCTCGACGAGGTCGGTATGGTGAGTGAAAACACAATAGAGCACAAAGAACTCATCAACTTAGAAGGATACACACAAAATATATACATGAATTTACAAAGGGTCGAAGGCTGAAACACATATACACTAAAATATACGGTATTTACAAACTGCTTACAGATTTATAAAATATTTACATAGGTACATGAGCTACCCTAAGACAATATACATTGTATACATTAATTAACAACTACACAAAGGGTGGACAACCCTCTAATAGAGCCAACCCACCAACGGGAGGCAAACCAAAAAGTAAAACACAAAAGGCAAACCAACAAAACCAAACAAAGAAAAACCAAAAACAAAAGGAAACAATAAGAAAAAGACAACAAGAAACCAGAGGACAAACCGAGGACCTACCTAGAGATATGAAGAACAGCAGGGGAGAAGGAAACTAGGAGCACACTGCAACAAGTCTAGCCTTGAACGGTCACAAACAGACACCGCAAATCAGCTTGTAATAAACCACTAAGCATAGAGCAATTTGCAGTTTAATCGCCTAAGAATCGTTCTAAATGCTCTAAGTGTTTTAATCACGATAAGTGTGAAAGTGATGGGTAATTTCCATTTATACCCTTAGGGTAAATTTAAGTTACACTCCTCTCCGCAAAATCTGGAACAGGCAAACCTTCGGACTCTGGGCCCAGGGAACCCACATAACCATACCTTCTCGCAAGAAGAAGACATCGTGGCGGAGAATCCTGGAGAGTGGAATCCGGCTCTAGGAAGAAAAAAATCTAGGACCGGGTCCCAGAGACACAAGAAAACAAAAAAAGAAAGAAAAAAAACCTTGCAGAAGAAAATCCCAGAGGGAAAACAAAGAAAGAAGGAAAACAAGGCAAGAGCAAAAGCAAAAAAAGGGGTACCTGACATTTTGCACACAAAATGTAGGGATGGGTATGCAAGGCATAACACTACCATATTTGATATATTGAACATTCAAATAGGAATAATTAAGTAGATAGAGGAAAAGATCAAATTGGAAGATGCAGATCAAAATAAACAAAACAAAACAATTGACAAAAAATTTCCAAAATTTGCATAAACATAAGGTGAAAAGAACCATTTGTAGAAATTCTTGAAACATCCTTAAAAACATACATAAACTCCCTAAACTTCCCTGAAACCTAAATACACAAAGGAAAGCATCCTATACATCCGCAAAGAAAACATAACATTCCCAAAGAGAGTTAAAGGAAATTATATCGTCATCTAACATCATTCTTCCTGAATAAATCAATACACTATTCCCCATCTTTCATAAAATTCCTGCCACATAAACTTTCAGGAAATGAATATCAAACATGATTAAACACACACACACACACACACACATACTAAAACACATAAGGAGTATTTCTCTATGGTTTGAGACCCTATCTGGGGTCCTACAGAGAAACCTTTCCAAAGTAGAGCAACCTCCACTTCCTGTATGGACCGACACCTTCTTCCAAATTCCTAATGGTTTCTCTCCTTCAGGTAATATTTCTATTTTTTTTCTGATAAAACTCCTCCTTCCTCATAGAGAAATCCTAACTCCAACTATATCATACTTCTAAAATTTTCTTCTCAAAAATGATTATCAAATTTTCTCCTCTAAAAATCCCCAACCCTCACACCTCTGAATATTAAAAGCCAACCATTTAGTTGGAGGAGTTACTTTATGGAAAGCAACAACTCCAACTAATATAGTTGGTTCAAAAACATTAAAACAATTCCTGAAAGCACTAACTAAAGGTTTTATTTATTTTTATTTACTTATTTAACTCACCAAGACCATAAAGGAACAAAGGTGAAAAGAATCCTCAAGGAATTCACATAGCCCAATGGAAAATAACTAGCCTAACTCCTAGGAGGTCTCAGGTTAAAAACTCCTAGGTAAGCTAGTTTTACTTATTGAGTGATTATTACTCTATTATATTTTATTTTGTAATTACATCATTAATTTTACCAGCATGAAGAAACATCCACACATAAAAACATATTTCTATTTAAATACATGTGTGTGTGTGTACACCCATATATATTACAAAAATAAAGCATCAAATTCACATTTCAAAAGACAGAGAAGCATCATTCCTTAATATATAAAAATAAATAATGAAACAGAGAAAACATACACTAAAGCATAAATCACAAAATCATAAAATGGCTTCACCCCCCCAACTGAAGTGACTTCCTAAACAGGAACCTAAGACAACAAGGTTTCATTGAGAGTGCATTGGAAATATCTCCACACAACAACGTTCAAGTATTTTTAAGGCACTCTCATACCTATGTAGCCAGGTAAAGTCGATGCCTGGTACCTCCATCTTGCATCACCAAGTTGAGAGAAACATTTCTACATATATAAATATATAAGTAGTGTCAAACAAGGAGGGAGAGTGTGGCATCGTGTGGAACTCCTGTAAAAGTGACTATGACTGCCTCTCCTCATCCCACAAACAAATCAGATAGCATCAATATCAAAGCATAATTGGATTAGTATGGTTAGCTCCAAAAATAATAGTTACTCCATAATTGAAATGAAGAAATGAATCATCTTTATAAACAATACAATCAAATATATGAACAACATGTCCTGAATAAAACTTTTAAATCATTTTCTATCTTACATAAAACAGGTTAATTATCCAAACATATACTCATCGTGTCTCATCAAATAATCAAAATTAACAAAATATAGAGTCCATAATGTTCAATATAGAAATCTTGTATTTGCCAAATATCAAGATACTAGGTTGGGCATTACACCCGTCATTGCTTGGTGTAATGAAAAATCCCCACATCAACGGTTCACACACATCTTCATGTCAACTCCATCTTCACATGGCTTGAACACATACATTTACCTATAGGGAGTTTAAGATTGGGGTTGTTAGATCTTGAGGTCTCTCTGCTATTTTTACAATTTATCTATGCATGCATACAACTCAAATAAATGCACAACATATGAAAAGGATCATAAAATAAAGCATTATATTTTCATCTTTTAAATCTAACAAGTTTGTGTCATGTGTAGATATAGGTGTTGTTATCATCATTGAAGATTTTAAATATGATATTATTTATAATTCTGATTCAACATGTGGGGTAAATGGGCTCCCATAAAGGTTGAGCCCGACATGTAGCAATAGGGACGCATAAAATTTGTGGGTTATTAAAGGGACATGTTATTTATCATGTGTAACATCCACCCCATAGTTTGTTTTCCATTTTTGGTTTCCAAACTCTTTTAGGCCTTTTTAGGTGTGCGTTGGTTATTTCATTTATATATTTGAGGATATTCATGTATGACACTTCATTATGATTTGATATTTTATGATCCATTGGATAGTTGTGTAATATCTTGTCTTTACAATTAGATTTAGGGTTACTTTCATGATGGTTATTTATATGTTATGATGTCATTATGATTATGGATTTATTGACAATACTGACATTATATATGTATGCACATGGATCATTGTATGATTTACATTTTTGTTTGGTGTGTTTGATATGGTATGGGACAGATTCCTAGTTACTTGCTCTGGCAAGATCCACGCGATGTACTGATCTCAAACATTGTTTGTTATATTATATGTATGCATATGTTCATCTTTGTGATGGCAAGTTTGCAGGTATCAGGAATCATCTTCCTTGAACTGGCAGGAGTGAGCGTGCCCTATCACAATGGCTCAATGGTAAAAGATGAGAGATAGTATTCGGGCCAAAATGTCAATCCTAAGCCTACAGTTTATCCTAAGAACGGACAAGAATCTGACTAACTACCCTATCTGAATTTGTCAAGGTGATGTGGATTTGTGAGTCTTTCTGTGTGTGCTTGTTGTTTTTGTTTCAGTTTTTTTTTCTATTTAGATGGTTTTAGCTAGATTTATGTTGTTTTTTACTTGTTTTGATTAATGATTTATTATGGTAATTATTAATGTTAATAATTATACCTTTAATAAGGTTAATATATTAATATTTTAATATATGGATATTTAACAATTAAATATTAATTAAATGCCTATATTTAATTAATTGATTTAATTATTAAGTCTTTATTTAAAAATTTTAAATCCAAAAATTGAAACAAAATACATAATTAATATAAAAATTATATTTATAATCAAGTTGCCTATAAAATAAAATGCTATAAATATTTATTCCAATTAAAATATTATTATGTAGTTTAATTGTACATTTAATATAAGAAATTAAATTAATAATTATAAGATAAAGTTGAGTTGAGAAAATAGTATAAATAGACCATTTTGTCTATCATTCTTACCTAATGTTTTCGAAGAGCACCTGAGCAATTTACAAAGATGAATCATCTACGAACATCTAAATAATTGAAGAGGTAATCATGAATGAATCTACAAGCATTCGAGTATATTTGAGTGATTTTTATTGTTTACCTAGTTGTGTAAGCTAGACTGAGTTGTAAAGAATGAAACCCTAGTTCATTCGAGCATTTTTAAATCTAAAAGTAATGGCTCCTAAGGTGAAAAACCTAGTTATTATTGAGAAGGTTGATCAAGTCAACCCTAAGTATAAGCTACATCCTACAAAGGTTGCAAAAATAGACATGGTGGGAGCTCTCTCATCCATACCGATAAGGGTTATCTTGATAGAAGATATTTGTGCTTTCATCCATTGCAAGATTGAGGAAATATGTGAATCAGAGATTGATACATCATTTCAAAAATTATGTGGGAACAAAAAAATTGAAGGATCACCACATTCATCTGGAGACCAAGGTTTTAACTCATGTCCTAAATCTACTAAGAGTAATCAAAATAGATTGGATCAGGATGGTACTTAGCCAAGTTCATGATCAATTTATGTTGCTTGATCAACTAGTCAAGATTATAAAGGACATTCTACACATAGTGACTGGATACCCAATAAGTGACAGATCAAACGCTATCAAGCATATTGATAAGAACAAATTGACTAAACTAACAAAAGCACAATGGGATGGAAAAGGTCTAAATATATCAAATATGGAAGATCCAGAATTGAGTTTTGCATGTAATCTTATATCTTATCGAGTCTACTAGTCCTCCCGAGTTGATAGCGTACCATGTGGAGTAGTAGATATGGCATATAAGATTGTGAAGAAAGGTATGCAAATTGACATATGTGAAACTTTTTTGAAGCATCTAGATGATAACATGAACACCATTAAAAAATCCAAGACCAACACATTGAATTTTGGATCATTACTGGTATGCATATTATTTTATTTCTAGAACTTCTTTCCATATGTTGGTAATGTAATATGGAGTGTAGACAAGCCAGTTATATATCACATAAATGAATATATTATGTGTTGGAAAGTTGACTTCCTGAGGATGCGTGACTCATTTTGTGTTGTCATCATGGAAACAAAGTCATACTAAGTTTCTGACAAAGATAACTTAGAAGATAAAATGACTAAGTATGGAAACAGTGCAGATAGAGATATACAGCAATCAGCACATCAGCACATGTGCAAGAGATCAAATCAAAGTATGCACGTTCAGATATATGTTCTATGATATTTCTACATACTAATTCTAGACATGCATAGTATGAAATGATTGTACGGAGAAGTTACAAATAAATCAGTACACCGGCAGTCCAGAAGACAGAGCATGAAAGTTGACTAAGTGTTTTGATCAACGTGAATTATTTTGTTATGTAACGGCCAAGTGCCTTTGATTATATGTTGGTAATGATTTAATTATTATTTTTGTAAACATGCTTAAGCCAACTTGCTCAAAAGTGTTGTGTATTATGTTTTAGGGCCGACCATAAGTCTTGTTTTGGGTCACGTCTATTCGGGTATGAACATATAAGTATGTAATGTAAAGTTATGTTACAAGTGTCAAATAATATGTATGAGGAAGATATAGAAGAGTAGTATGATGAATTCAATATGAGATAAAGCTCTTTAAGAGAGTAAGAGCATTTGCGCATACACGGAACTGATCAGACAGCAGTGTCATCACAGAAGTTCACTTTTGATATAGTGTATATCAATTATCAGAAGGTTGTAGCCTTCATCTTATTGGGTAGTGAGCCTAGGCAGTGAGACATATACCTTTAAGAGGGTTTTGTAAAAGACTCCTAACAGGGTCAGACCTTTAACCAGGTCGTTGTACTTGCATTGTAAAGACTGTTTCTAACAGGGCAAAGGAACTTTAATAGGTTCACTATACTAGTACAATATTTGTGGGTACTAATTCCCACTGGGGTTTTCCTCTTGTCAAGGTTTCCCCGTAATCATATCATGTGTTATGTGTTATTGTATTGAGCTTCAATATATGAATGTTTGATTTATGTTTAAGTTGCTGAAATATATAAAATAGACAAACACTGATTCACCCCCCCC